>JBBUKS010000002.1:7425607-7436630 GCA_038050645.1 Hedychium gardnerianum | reverse complement strand
CCTCCTCCGTGTTGGTCCTGGGACGGACTGGCGGGGGCGCTGGGGGCGAGCGTTTCGCCTTTTGCCACAATTGTAGGAATTTTAGCTATTTTACCTATACGAACCTGTGAGGATTATACCAGAGTGTCCACAACAAATACAATGTTATTAAGTAAAGTGGTAATGCTAGAATGTCCGCTTAAAGGGTTTCCTGTCACATGAGTCCCCACGGTCATACGATGTAGATTACTCATTCTACTTTCTAACATCAAATTGGTGCAAACCCATTAACCTCTAGTTAGTTAATCCCTTGCACCGAATTAGCCATCTTTCAAGGTAATAACTATAGAATGTTCATTTAAAAGATTACCCCTGTCACATGAGACCCCATGGTCATATAATCTAGAGTACCTCCTCTACATAATGACCATTCCTCCACATTCTATTACATTCATAACACACACAATTAATCAAGCAAGAACAAGAAGTAAACATATCATAGAATAAGGAAAGAAACTAATACATAATTTACACATCAACAATCACATCATAGTTATTCCCTACTCATAAAATCTGGAGATCTACTCCATAGCAATGAAGATACAACCAAAAGACATAGAGAATAATATTTTACAACTCAAATAAAAAAGAAGAGAGAAGAGAAAACTTAGCGAGATGGTACCGATGTATTTGGATGAGTCTCCAAGCTCTGGAGGTGGTGGACGAATCGTCACGGCCACTTGGATGGTGGCTCTAGGGTTTTTCAAAGGGGGAAAATCCTTTTTCCCTAGAAGGGGGCGGAGCTCCTTGTCCAAGATTGCTCAAACAAGGGTTTTCTTGACCATTTTATATCTTCCTTAAGCTTTCTAGATCTGTCAGATTTGTAAGGCTTCGTAAAAATAAGTTTTTCGCCCTTTAGACCTGATTTTCTCGGTTTGCACTCTAAATTAAATTTGTAGATCTTGAAATTATCTTCAATTTGATAGGTTGTGGGCTTCATGGCTTCACTCGAGCTAAAAGCTATGGTCGTTCGAAGTTTGATCTACAGTTTATGCCTGAGGCTAACACGGCCGTGTCTGAGAGGCACGACCACCCCGTGTTCGGCTATGGAAAATCTATAGATTTGACACGGTCGTGCCTAAAAGGCATGGCCGAAGCGTGTTGGAGGTTGTAGACTTCATTTTAGCTCCATTTTGCACCAAATTTCATCCGTAGGAATACATCTGTGTCATAGGACACGGCCAGAGCGTGTTCCCTTGCTCCAACTCTACATTCCAAGGATTTTATGCTTCATTTTTGCTCCGAAAATGCATCCTATCAATCAAAAAAGAAAAGAATAGCAGTTCTCCGAACCAAAAGAGTAAAAGTAATAAAAACACATAGAACGAGGGTGTGCGAATATAAATCATACTCATGGAAACCAAAAATATATATATCAAACAATGCTTAGAAATATGCATAATTAATACTCATTAATTATCTACACATTAAAGAAATTTTTGTAAATACAAGGCAAGGCAAGATAGAAAATCTCACGTACAAATGAAAGGTAGAGCAATACTTTCATAGATTAAAAGTGAAGAGTTTAATTCTGAAGGTCGACTTTTGAGTGTGTATAAGTTGTATTTCAAATTTATTCAATAGTAAACCAGGAGAGACATCTACTTATTATTAAAAAAATAATATAAAAAAAATGATGAATTTAACATCATAAAATCTTAGAAAATTTGGTACACTTCATCATGCGCTATGAATTTAAGGAAGTGCAATGATAAAGATGATAACTTGGATAATTGTAAGGTTTACAACCACTCTTTGTTTAATCAACAAAATCAAGATTAAGGCCCTGGGTAGGGTGTCATGATTAGGCCTTCTAACAATAGATTAGACATCTAGAATTTGAGACTCACAACATATTACGAGAGATTTTTTTCTTAATGGGTAGCGGACTTGAGAACACTGGCTGTCAGGATGAGCCTCCACGTGTGCTTCCTCAATTTATCTTGGTGGCTGGTAGAAAATTTCCGTGGGGCTGGGCTGATCACCTTAGGATTAGTTAGGCTAAAAGCTTGGATACCTTGTGCCAACTAACAAAATCAAAATTGAGATGGACATCATAGCATTATTAGGTAATTGAATTCAATCTAGTTAATTTAATTATAAAAAAAATTAATAAGAAAAAAATATATTTGAGGTGTTGGACATGATTATGAGAACTACACGAGCGCATAGGAACCGGTTTCATGTGATTCCGAGTTCTCTAGGTCATTCAACGAATTTTCGAAGATTTTTTTTTAATTAGGGTTAATCTGCGATGAATATTAGATTACGTCGCCAAATTCTACGACGAATCCAGGATTCGTCGCAGAATCTATAACGAATTAATTATTCGTCGCAGATTTTGCGACGAATATTAGATTACGTCGCCAAATTCCAACAAATTTTGCGATAAATATTTATTTGTTGCTAATTAGCGACGAAATTATTTAGTTGCAAATTTTGTTGTTAATTTGCAACAATTTAAATTTTTGTCGCAAAATTTGTTGTAATTTTGGGACGAAAAAAATTTGTCGAAAAAAGTTGTCCCTAAATTCTTATTTTTTTAGTGATAGTAACAACATAACTCACATCGCGATCTTAATATATAAAATATTAAGATAAGTACACTACATGATGTTGGTGTGTGAGGTACTATCTTTCGACCCTCACGAGCATCATTAAGTTGGTATTCGGATGGTAGATTGTTACAAGAGGGCAGAGATCGAATCTCCGAGATAATAATTCCTGAGGAATAAAATTTCCCCACCTAAAGAGACGTCGTTCGATTACAGTGATTTATCTTCCTTCCAAATACCTTGGACGGGTGTAAAGGAGCACCTAAAATGAGCGCATCACCTTTTTTTTGCCACAAGTGAGGTACTATCTTTCGAGTAGGTACCCACCCATGTCACGAAATATTTGATGCCTAACACTACACATTAGCATCAAACTCTACCTCCAACACTTAAATTTAAAATCTTTAAAACAACAAAGAAGAGAAAGACCGTCTACCTTCAAAATTATTCGGATAAAATTTGAACACATGAATTATGAAAATAAAAAATGACAATTGACCAAAGGACAGTCCTAAAATTGTGAAAATTTCAAAAGACATACCTAATTTTAAATTTCTCAAAGGGCATACTTGTCTCCTGTTTTATCTTTTCTATCAATAACTGTGGTGCTGCATTTAAAAAAAATATCATTTTGATATTAAATTTTAAAAACCAACATTATTATGATATTGATTTTCAAAAATCAATACAACTTTAGCATTATTGTTATTTGAATGCAACACAATGGTTGATAAAATGACTAAAATGAAAAATAAGTACATCTCAACTCATTTAAAAGTTAAATGTGTTTTTTTTAGGAAATTACTTAATTTAAGTGCGTTTTTTTTATAAAAAATCAAAAAATAAATAAATTATATAGTGTCATTCAACTCCTCTGTCATAAAGCCCGCAGTACTAATTAAGATCATCCATTTATGGAACATCTCCAAGTCAACTTAGATTTTTTTTCCCCCGACCAAATAACTCTGCACAAAATCCAACAGCAGTAGATTGCAAATGGTGCCGACAGTTAATGATGTTCTTGAGCTTGTTTTTCAAAGTCAAACAGGTGAAAATTCTAACTTTGCAGTGGAAAACAGGTTCCATGTTGCTCCATTATAATGTGAAATCGAAGAAAGTTCTTGATTCCATTGAAATAAATATATAAATAAAAAATATTTTACATGTATTTTTCTAATCATATCCCCTCTTTGTCTTCCCACAATTCAACTTGATTTATGTTGCTTGTTGCATGAGAAAACAACACATTTGAAAGTTAGTTGGATTCTTTTTGTTTTTTTTAATGATTGGATAACTATGGGGCCACTACCTGCTCCATTGATTTCAGAGGTTTTTATTTAATTTTTTTAGTTTTAAAAACAAGATATCTTAGCAAATCATTAAGGGCATTTCTTTTTGATTTATCACGAAAGTAATATCCTCCTTTACATTAACTATAAATTTACCTCTCTCATAAAAAAAAAATCTAGTACACAGCTTCATCCAATGCGGGTCCCAATGATTGAATTTATTATACGTAGTTTTATCTTGCATTACATGAGATTACTTTTACGATTCGAACCCATAATCTTTAGATCATATGATAATAATTTTACTATTATATCAAGGCTCATCTTCTAAATTTATTTCTCTAAACCATTTCACTTCGATTCTGGCTAATTGTAGGCTTGTATATCTTAGATTGAAATGTTATCTATATTGATCTATCCACTTGGAGTATTCCAAGGGCCTTTAGAAGTCCATTCATGACTTTAGAACTATAAAGCTCTTTCAAGATGATCATGTAAAAGTTTTGACCAAAATGGCTTGATAGTTATTTTTGCTTAAAGTGACGAATTTGATTAGATTGATGTATGCCATATATCCTTTGTGGTCCATTCATGGCTTGAGAATTGCTACACGTACGTCTTCTATAATGTCTAGGTAGAAGTTTTGATAGGCCGTTAAGGTGATGAATTTTATTTTTTGCAAAATTTTAGAGAATATATAGAAGTTTTGGCTAAAATTATTATATAAAGTAATTTTGCTCGAATTGTGAATTATGAAATATTTTTTTTATCAAAATTGTTATATGAATGTATACTAGTCAAATTTTATAAACAAATACTCTTTTATATTTCGTAGACCTTCTGGAAAGGTAAATCAACCGGTCTATTAGGAGCTCCGTTCTCGTGTTCTATGACCCCCATCACCCATCTCGAGCTCGATACACCCTTAATTGCACCGAGAGCACTATTTACCTAACCAAATGTCACATAACTACTACTTTCTCCTGCTTACGCACCAAGAAACATATTTCTCCCCTTCTTTAATTCAAGTCAATGGTTGTTCCTATCAACATCTTCTAATTTGTTTATGAAGATCTTTTTTTCCCTCTTTTCTAATGCAAATTAATCCAAAGTTTGTAGATGTTGACGAGACTCACCTGTTCTTCACCCACCACCATTTCATTATTCCCCTTCATGACCTCAAACCCTAAACCCTAAATTAGGAAACATACAAAAATAATAATAATAATTAAAAACTAAACCCTAATTCAATGGTGGCATCAACTGAGAGAAGCCAATCAAGGACCAACTCCCTCCCTTCCAAATATCATAATACTCCTTTGACAATCAGACCAAGGATTGACTCTTCCAAACCCTTATTTTAACCCTTGAAGTACCTTTCAATTCTCTCTTCCCCCGATCTCGTATATCCCTATCAGTGTTTTATTACTAGTGTTCATGGCTCAAACAAAGGTGTGCATTAAGTACTCAAGTGAGGAGGGAGGCCATCTAGAGCTTTTAGGCAATGGGGAGGTCTCGGTGCTGCGAGAAGACCCATATCAACAAGGGGGCATGGACTAAAGAGGAGGATAGTCGATTGATGGCCTATATACGCGCACACGGTGAAGGCTGTTGGCGCTCGCTTCCTCAAGAGGCTGGCCTTCTCCGGTGTGGCAAGAGTTGCCGCTTGCGCTGGATCAATTATCTCCGGCCGGGCCTCAAGCGCGGCAACTTCACCGAGAAGGAGGATGAGCTCATCATCAAACTTCATAGCCATCATGGCAACAAGTAAGTTGAAGACTCCCTTGATATTCCATGTAAGGAAAGACTAACTCTTAATTGCTCATGTAGGTGGTCTCTAATAGCCGGAAGATTACCGGGAAGAACCGATAACGAGATCAAGAACTACTGGAACACACACATCAAGAGGAAGTTAACGAGTCAAGGAATAGACCCGACGACGCACCAAAAGATTCATGCACCGGTGACAAACTTATCGGTGTCTTTCGTGAAGGTCGAAGAGAAGAAGGGAGGGCTTCAATGCGATCGAGATTGCACTAGTAGCGGTGGTAGCAACAACGAGGGAAGGCCATGGCAAAGTGAAAGCTACAAGTGTCCTGACTTGAATCTCGACTTGAGTTTAACCCCTCCTCCATTGAGAGGAATAGGGTTTTGTATCAATTGCAGTTGGGGATTACACTTGACGAGAGAGGAGTGCAAATGTGACACTTTTCTTGGAATCAAGTCACAATTGTGGGATACAAAGGCCTTGAGTTGAAATGGTAAGAAAATAATTAGTATTCTCACTTTTCGATCCCAAATATTATAGACTTTACAAAAAAAAATAAAAATCTCTAAGTTTTGATTTTATCTACTAGATTTTTTGTTTTCTTTTTTAAAAAATAATGTTCTTACTATGTGTTTTGAATATTTACTCGTACGATATTGTTAGTGTTATACGTGTTTTGATTGTACTAGGGTCAGCTCTACCATAATTCTCTAGTCATCGAGCAAGTGGTAGAGAAAGGAGTTGGTAGTAGCTTCCTCTTCTAGCTCTTTTTTGAACACGAATTGTTGTCGACTCTTCCCCTTCGCGCGACACTTCATAGCCCCTCCTCCTTTTTATCTTCCTTCCTAAAAACTCTTGTGACGAATACAAAAAACCATCACAAACTTACAACGAAAGACAACATTACAACTTTCTTAACCCTTATCTTTTGCACCTTTTTTTCTATAGTAATTTTTTCTTTTCTATCATTTATTTTACTATTTACACAATCATTCATTTAAAAGAAGTAAAGCTCGTAGATATTAGATATCTTTTTTAAGTTAACGGTTAGGAGGGATGAGATCTAGCTATCGAGCGATACTATAGTGTTGATGCCAAAAATGCAATGATCGATCGAGAGTCATCTAGGTTTACATATCGACCTCAAATTGCAATTGCATTTTTAAATGAGAAAAGATTTCTTTAAGCAATGATAATAATAATAATCATAATAAGGGAAGAAAGACTAAATCCATGCTTTACACAATAAAGAAGGAATTCAAAGAGTTGAACTAGCACTCCTTAATATGTTGTTGCTTTCGGTGTTTGATTCTACTTTTCCCTCCGAACTTCTATGCCTTATTTATTTTGAGATGTGGATGAGAGAAAAGGATGAATTACACAAAAATCAAAATGTTTTTTCCAACTAGATTATTTTCCTTCTTCAATCCACACTTCGGAGTAACTAGAGCATTTGCTACCATGGTAATTAAGCACATAATTTTCTTGCATAAGTTTAATTAGTGCTCAAAAGAAAGAGATCATCTTGATTAATTAATTAATCATTTTGGTCAGATGTTTCTTTCAGGGAAAGTGACAGTCAAGGAAGAGAAGTAAACACAAGACTTAGTCTACGAAGAAACTTTCCTTTTTTAAAAGTGTATCACATGTTCCGCGAGCAATAATATATAGTTAGGGTTTTTTTGAAAAGGTAGAACAACTACTTTTCTTCAACAAATTTTGTTTTCTTTGGTCAAAGGTAGAAACATCATTCATGATAGACAAGTTATCGATGTTTTTTATTTAAATGGTACTATATATATTTTATTTGTTTAGGTCATTCTAACAAGGAATTCCTTCCTCCAATTCTAGATGAGATCGACGTCTAATAGATAATCGAAGAGAAAAATAAGCTTTAGTCGGTAACAAAGTTTCATTTGGACCGAAGAGCTTCTGTTTTTAAGTCGGGGATGGTGAAGGTTTGGTTGTTGTGCAAATCGTGCGAGGATGGTACATCTAACTAGATCGAAATGTAGCTTTCATCAAGAACTATCAACATAATAGAAAAAGATGAGTTTGAGGCCCAATGGAACAAGACACCTTCTAAGAAAGCAAAGAGGCATAACAATTAAATCTGTCGAAAGAAGCCCTTTATTATATCAACACGAAATAAATAAAAAATAAGAGTAATTTTGAAAAGTAAAATGTATAGTGATACAATGTGATGTTCTTTTGATAATAAATGAAAGAGGAGTGTTTTTTTTACGATATCAATAAAAAAAAGGAGCTCTTTTAATTTTTATCAAAAAAATATATGCATATTGTTCATATATAACCAAGAGGTTTACTTGATAATATTCTTGACGTGAAACAAATGATGGTTTCGTAGGAAACTAAAAAGATCACATTTGAGTTCATATCTTACTCGTTGGATAATAATATTCGAAGAGTTGAATATTTAAATTATCAAAAATAATAATAATAATCAACTGATCAATATTAATTATCACATATAGATCTCATCAATGTCTGAAAACCCTAATTGCAATGAGGAAGTTGCATGCATCTTTCACATATACAATTGATATGAGATTAGGGGATGGGTTGCTCCTTCATGTATCTGCGACCGAGCTCTTTTGGTAGGTTGACTTGTGCATCAGGTTAACTCTTGTCGGGTTAGCTCTTGTCAAGTCGGCTCCTATCGGATTTGGCAATTTTCTGAGTCGGCGGTTGTCAAGTAGAACTACGCAAGGACTCTGATAAAAGCCTCTGTCAACCGTGATTTAAATGATTGAAAAGGGGGTAAATTATAAAGGAGGCCAAGACGTTCATTGGCGAGCTCCGATGCTAAGTCAAAGTCTAGAGGAAATAGATGATAGTAACGAAGTGAAAGATGTAAATGTCAATATCATAATGTACCTCTCAATACCGTCACAATTATCTTATATAGAGAGCAAAGAAATAGTCAAAATTCTCAAAAGACATACCTCTTTTTTCTTCACCAAAGGATGCAGCCTTTTTGTAACTAATGCTATTGTCATTGTCACGCCACGTCTGAGCTCTGAATAGTTGGACTTAACTTGAATGTGACTCAATCTGACTTGGGTCAATTACCATGAGTCACCTGCCTTGACCTGAGTGTGTTGATCAAGTCTTGGGCATGGTTGACTAGAGTTGAATTCGAAAGAGCTGATCCAACTAGATTTGAGTTCGTCTTAAATCGGAATGATCATGATCCATATTGATCAAGTCCGGGTTGGGTTTGTCATGTGGCCTTTACTATCTTCGCCACATCAACAATAAACAAAACACCTACTAGAAACATTAACTTAACCAAACCCTAGTTGAAACCTAAAGCAAGTTTTGGGGTATTCTCACCATGCATCTTCTTACTGATCATCTTGTCACTTGAGTTTACAAAAAGAAGCCAACAGAGTTCACTTGGCAGCTATGTCCACCTGCACCTCTCCATGTCCTCGGTGGTGAATGGAGGTGGACAGAATGCAAATGCCCTCTGCGAGAAGCCCTTTGATAAGATCATATGTAGGGATAGAGCTAGAATCTTGATTTAATATAGGTATCTTCCAGGTAATGATATAATTGTTAGGTCTTTTAATGAATAATTAAAAGATTTAAGGTTTGAATTTCAACTGTACGTTAAGAATTTTTTTTTTCTAGTAAAAAACGAGCTTAAGAATATTGATCATTTGAATGAGTCTCCATTAGCGCTTTCTGATTTATTCTGGTAGCCGGTAGGAAACCTTCGTGAGACCGGACCGATCACCCCAGGTCCGACGTTATCCGACCTGATTAATCATTTTTCCTGTAATACATTGTAATTGAAATTCGAACCTTAAATTTTTTGATTATTTATTAAAAAATTTAATTATTATACTATTGTCCGGAACATCTAATCAACACTTTTTACGATATCAAAGTTGGATGGTATTTCTTCTATCAACACTTCACGATATCAAAGCTGGTAAATTGTGTCAACTTTCCCTAGCTACGTTTTTCAGATACAGTTAATACAAAAATGGGACAGATATAACTGTAAAATAGTTACAAGCAGAAAAAGAGGATAGAAACAGATTAAAAAAAAACACACAAAAACACTAGATGTAACATCTACCAAACCAGTTAACTAAATTGGCATCAAACAACCTGTCTTGAATTAGAAGCAGTTTGACAAAATAAAATCGTAACTTGTATCGAAATAATCTAAATGGCTTGATTAAATAAAAATAAAAGCAGTTGGCAAAAGAAAAGTATTACATAGATTTTTGAGTTCGAAGCGTGTCTTCATCATAAAAACAATAGCTAGCAAAATAATAGTTCGCCAAATCGGCTATATATCTCCAACTCTTTCTTCTATTTCATATCTCCTATTCTACATGGGCTGCACTGCTACTAAATGTGACGTCGAATAAGATAATGATTATCCTACGGACTAACGAGAAGAGAGACTTATATAGGAGAAAGCAAGAATAGAAAATAACCATCCTAAGTTTTTCTAAAAAAAAAATTATATAATAACAGAGAATTCTCTTTAAACAATTAAACATGAATTTTATATAGATTCTATATCTAAGACAAGAAAAGAAAGAAATCTCAACATATAAACCTTAATTTCTAACTCGTAAAGAAAGAAAAAAAATCTTAACAAAAAAAAAGACTCACAATCCAAAAATCTCTAAATAGACTCAAAATCCAAAAATCTCTAAATGGACTCAAAATTCAAAAAAAAAAAAACCAAAAATACCTAAAATATCAAAAATAAAATACCAATAATAATATTTTTTGAATCCTCCTACGTCAAAATATCAATATCTTGCTTGTCTTTTATTTTTTCTAGTCTACAATGGGCCTGGGCAAGCTTCACCCATATGTAAGGGCAAGCCACATGTTAGCCTATTAAGCTTCAGCCAGAGGGTTCGTCGACATTGAGAAAGAGTTGTAGCTCGAATTTGCAATGAGAGAAAGGAAGAATGTGAGAGAGAGAAAGAGAAAATTTTAATCAGGTAGATGGTAGCTCGAGGACTTTTATTTTCGATTAGCCCGAATAGGTCCGTTCTTCTGGCTCCGTCACCGCCCATATGACAAAGTAACTCCTCACCAAACAAGCCAAGAGACCGAAGGTATTTATACACAAAGAATGGTGTGGGTGTGTGCATGGCAATTGTAAGTAATGGGAGATGTGAGCTTGCCCATGTTGCCCACTTCTCATTGGGACAAATGTCCATCTTACCCTTGGTTCTTATTATATAAGGTGCGTCCAAGGGTGATAGAAGAAATGAGATATGTGAAATAAGATTTCACGGTACAGAATCTGTGAGTTTGATTCTCTTCAAGAGAAAAGAGGAACGTTCATTTCGTCGAGGGATTTGATTCGT
>JBBUKS010000002.1:7355284-7368656 GCA_038050645.1 Hedychium gardnerianum | reverse complement strand
GGGCGAGCGTTTCGCCTTTTGCCACAATAAAATGGTGTCTCTAATGACAAATGATATTCCCAAAAGTTCAGTCCGAAGTAGTTAATTGGAACATACATATATTAAGTAAAAATTTCACATTATTTGATCAAAATATAATATCAGAGGAAGCCATTTTTGAATTTATTGCTTATGCTCCTATTTCAGATGAAAAAGAGAGCGAGAATGAAGAGAGGAAGGAGGTTGATTCCCTGGAATGGGAAAGGAGAATCAGAAGCAAGCATTGACATGGCTGGTCAGAAATCCAGTGCTACTGAACTTGGTATAATCTTCAGGAGGAGAGAAGTCAAACAAATAATCCCTTATTTTCCAATTCCTTTCACAATCTACAATCAATTTGTATCGATTTAAGTTAATCTAGCTTTGATGAAGTCACACTTACATACTATCACATACGTAACGATTCATTAGATATGCAACTTGATTGATTTATCTGTTTGTTTTCTGAATTTTCAATTTTTTCAGCAGGGAGTCTTCTTCCTTAGCGTTGACTTTTCTATAGAAAAATATAAGGACAGCCTCGTGCTGTTGGAAAAAGTCATCTCTGCTACTTTTCAATTCTTTTTCATTGAATTGTCCTTTTCCTAACAGTTAGCTACTCAACACGCCATGGTCATGATGCATGAACGGTTGCTCTAGGTCTAACTCTAGCTTTCGCTGGTCAAAGCTTTTCTCTGGTTAATGTAAGTTGTCTTTGCAGATTCTTGGAAACTCTCCAAATCAACTGGTTGTGTTCTCCAAGTCAACTGATAATTGGTCATAACTATTGAAAATTCTACAAGTGGCACCTATTAAAGATCAGAATTTTTCAATATGTTTCTAGATTTTAATCTTTGATTTGTGTTAGTAGGGTGTTTTTTTCCCTTTCTCTTACTTTTTGTTTTAGTTTCTTGAAATATGTTCAGTAAGCAATATTGATTAATTTTTTTAGATAGACTACATTGACTCAGAATCAAACAATAAGATGGAATTCAAATGTTTTTGGAGTTTGAGATATTTTAATTTATTTTGCAGTTTTTAAATCTATGTTTTAAGAGTATATTTAAATTTGATTTTATTTTTTATCGACTAGTTCTAATTTAAATATCTTACTTAAATTATTTTTAAATTACCTTCGGTTAAATATTGTTGTTATTATAATTTTTGTTAAAGTTGATATACTTTAAAATAATTTTAATAAAAAATACTATAAAATTTATATTGGTAGGGTAAAAAAAGTAATTTGGAAAAAACTCACCGTGTCCTTTTAAAATATTTTTTAAATACGTGACACATAAAAATAAAATAAAACAAAACATTTGATTTTCTTTTCCATTTCCAATCATTTTTTTTTAATAATCGAGGTATTCGATTGGAGATGATCGATGGATTTTATTAAAAAATTTCATTAATTATCAAAGTAACTTAAAAAATACACAGATGACATAATGTCATAAATTTTTTAAACTCTTCAAGTATAATATATCATAGGTGAAATTTGAACCTCATTATTTAGGAAGTCTGTTTCATCTTTTATCATCGTACTATAACTCGGGATATTTTCAATCCAATTATTGGAGAAAAAAGTGAAATTGACATCTTAGTAGTCCTTCCAAGATGATCTCATACTCTCTGAAAGGGAATAAATCATGAGAAGTATTTGTCCTAACGCAGCGACCCTTTGTCCTCATTACTTAGGAAGTCTGTCTCACCTCTCGTCATCGCATCATAACTCGAGGCATTTCCAATCCAATTATTGGAAAAAAAAGTGAAGTCAACACTTTAGCGATTTTTCTAAAATGACCTTACATTTTTTGAAAGGAGATAAATCACGAGGAATATTTATTCTAACATAACGACTTTTTATATGAAGGAGATTAAATATCTAGTAAGATATTTTATATCTATTGAGAGTTGACTATGAATAATTATTCATGTAGGTACTATCAATATATGAAAGCAAAAAACTTAAAAATATTTTTAATTCAATTATTAAAAAAAATCGCCACTTTAATTATTCCTCTCAAATAACCTTATACTTTTACAAGTTTATTATAATAGAACACCTCTTTATATGAAAAAATTAAAAATATTTTATATCTGTTAAAAATATAATTTATTGGAGCAATCATCAGATACCAATTACGTCCAGGTGGCATTTCTAATCTAATAAAAAATAATTACGCTCACGTCGCCCCTTTCCGTCTCAAGTTTCCAATCCAATTATGTTTTGGTGGTTGACTTTCCTGTTGATCACTTGAAATGTGAGGATGATGTCACAGTGCTGGCATCACATATGAACATGTTTAGCCATGAGATCAGCAGCTTCATTTTTTTTTTCCTTTGTTTATTTTGAAGTCATTAATAATCTTTTCATACAAAAGTCATTAATAAGTTTAAAATTTGAATATTTATGTTAAAATTTTAATATTATTCACTCCTAATAACCTCCTTAATTTAGTTATATATTTTTTTTAAATTTTAAATTTATTAATAAATTTAAATTAAAGTTATTGATAATCCTAAAAAAGCTCGAATTTATTCTAAATTTATCTTATTACGTACTCGAGGTCCTTTCAATTTATCCATATTTTTATTTTTAAATTTAAAACCTTAATAAAAATAATAAATTATAAATAAATTAATAATTTTTTTATTTTTAATAGCTAATTCTAAGAAAAAAAGAAAAGTGAAACAAAAATAAAAAAAGGAAAAAAGAGAAAAGAGAGAAAAATAATAACAGAAAAATAAAAAATTACCTTGGAGTTATTTCGGTCAAAGCATCTCCAAGCCACTCTAAAGGTGAAAAATCAACCAATTTGATCTAATAGATTTTTTTCATTTTTTTTCATCATGCTTCAAAACTCATAAAGATAAAATCGTCACCTCGATGATCCCTTCAGAATAATTTTTTATTATCTAGAAAAAAGATAAATCATAAATAACTATTAATTTTTGAATAATGATTATTGTACGGGAGAGAAGATAAAAATCTGATAAATATTATATTATTAAAAATTGACCTTTAAATTTTTTAAGAATAAAATTTTATATAATAACCATCTGTTCATATCACGTTCATGTCATGATGCATGAACAGTTGGTCTAGCTTTTCTCTTGTTAATGTTGGTCGTCTTTGCAGATTCTTGGAAACTCTCCAAGTCAACTGGTTGTGTTCTCCAGGTCAACTGATAATTGGTCATAATTATTGAAAATTCTACAAGTGACACCTATTAAAGATCATAATTTTTCAATATGTTTCTAGATTTTAATCTTTGATTTTTGTTAGCTGGGTGTTTTTTTCCCCTTTCTCTTACTTTTTGTTTTAGTTTCTTGAAATATGTTCATTAAGCAATATTGATTAATTTTTTAGACGGACTAAATTGATTCAGAATCAAACAATAAGATCAAATTCAAATGTTTTTGGAGTTTGAGATATTTTAATTTATTTTGCAGTTTTTAAATATATGTTTTAAGAGTATATTTAAATTTTGATTTTAATTTTCATAGACTAGTTCTAATTAAAATATCTTACTCAAACTTTATTTGTAAATTACCCTTTAGTTGGTTAAAGATTGTTATTATAGTTTCTGTTAAAATTGCTATATGTTAAAATAATTTTAACAAATATTATTATAAAATTATTATATTTAGGCATGATATTAGCAGCTTGATTATTTTTTTCTGGGAAGGATAATTCAGGTTTTTGGATTTCAACTTATTAATTTAATTATGAAGGTAGACGATTTTTCTCCTGATTAGTTCCAGGTTTTTAGACTTTTCCGTTGAAAAGTATACTTACAAAGTCTTCTCTTAAAGTCTTCAACCCTATTTATTTTGGGTGGAGTAAGGAAAAAGATAAGGGGATGAATATATATATATATATATATATATATATATAGTTCTGTTAGCTTGTATATTTTATCGTGCACAATCAGGAGCATCTGTTGAGATGACTACCTGCACATCATTGATCAAAATATGTGTGATATGATCAGTGATCATGATTATATCATCTCAACAAGTGTACATGGTTGTGCAGGATAAGATGTGTAGGCTATCAAAGTCCTTTATATATTTTTTAAATTATTTTGTTTGAGATAATTTTTTTAAAAAAATATTTGAGAAAAAAAGAAATAAATTAAAAAAAAAATATCTGAGAAAATCGAGTAGAGGCGAGATATACGAAAAAGACCAATTGAAATTGTTTTATCCATCAACTCTCTTTGTCCTCCATCATTTGTCCTTCTTCGTGTAAGTCGGTCATCCAAGTAAATTAATCGAGTTAAGATATCTAATAGGTTAGTTGTGCCAAGTTGTCCCGTTAAGCCAAGTCAAGTTAGGCTAAATAAGTTTGTTGGTTTAATCAACCCGAGAGGAGTTAAGCATGTCAAGCGGATTAAGTGGGTTGGTCAAGCCAAGAGGATTCGAGCTAGTTGGTCAAACCCATCAAGCGGATTGTGTTAATATGATCCATTAAACCAGTTGAATCATCATATTTGGTTAGTATTCAAAATCATAGGTAGATTTTGAGAATTCCCAACTCATGCACACTTTGGTTTTTACTAAGGTGCACTTTTTTTCTAAAATATCCACCCTGCTTATCGCAACCTCAAATTAAAGTAAATGAAATAGTTTTTTTTATTTAAACTAAATCGAACCGAATCACGATAAAATAAATTTTTAATTATTTCATTAAGCATTTTCATACAAAAGTCAATAATAACCTTAAAAATCTCATATTTATGTCAAATATTAATATTGTTCACTCCGCATCCTTAATTTATATATATATATATTTTTTAAAACTTTGAGGTACATTAATAAGTTTTGACTACAGTTATTAATGGTTTAAAGAGCTCATATTTTCTATAAAAAAAATTATTTTAAATTTTATGTTTTACATAAAAAATAATATTTCCTAAATTTAAATTTTATTAACCAGACTTCTCTAAATTTAAGAAATAAAATCTAATCCCTAAATATTAAATAATATTTCTTTTCAATCTTTCTTCTTTCTAAACTCTCTACTATTATAATATAATAATCAAGTTTCTTTCAATTTCATTTTTGAATGTTTGGAATTTTTTTATGTTAGCGCAAATATATTATATTCATGTTATTTATTTCAAACTTCTATTAATGTTTCAATTTGGAGGATCAATAAAAAACCAGTATTACAAGCAATCTTAGTATAATAAAGTAATAAGTGAATGATGTGAATTCGTCTATTTCTTGTGAGTGCATAGGGTCGTGTACGTTGCAATATAAATTTTTGGGTTATATTTAGAGATTTATGGATACACTTTTGAGTGAAAATGTTCAAACATGTCTTTTAGAATACACTTTTGGATTGTATTTGATAGATATTTGTGGTATATTTATTTTATTTTGGTTGTGAAAAATATTTGGTTCAAGCAAAATTGTGTTGCGGTAAAATATGATAAATTACTTCTATATTACAAATAAATAATGGAGTAATACAATACAAACGACTTCAACAAATTTAATTAGTGACGAAGTTAAAGAATACATTTACTTCTCCACAGTTATAAATTGTGAAGTCATTTGTATAAATTACTTCGTTAAAATTAAATTTTTGTTGCAATAAAATATGTTCTATTACATCTACACTACGAAAACGTAATACATCAAAAAAATACTTCGATTGAGTCAAATTGTGCAGAAGTAAAAGTAAATATTTACTACACCATAATTAGTGTAATCTGTGATGTCATATATGATCTATTACTACACCACAATTAGTGTAACCTGTGAAGTCATATATGATCTTTTACTTCATCAATTAATATAACCTATGAAGTTGTATATGGTCACTTACTTTGGTATTTTTATGGAACCTGATGAAGTAAAAGAGTTTTTTTACTTTGAAATCGATTCTATTTCGAACCGGTTTAGACCGGACATAGACTTTGATAATTTATAGCGAAGTAATAAATTGACTATTTTTACTTCACGTTCCTATACTTTGATAATTATCTACTATTACTTCGTTGAATATCTGAAGTCTATCACTTAAATTCACATAGTGGTGACATTATGCCAAAAGTAAAGAAGGTTGATTTTTTAAACAATTTCTCTAAATTGATAGGGTCATGAGTTAAGAGTTTTTGGATATAGTGAGACTTGAAAGGAGTGGAAGGAATCCATTAAATCATGTTTGGACTGAATTTGACTTATCTAAGTCCATCAATAAGTTTTGATTAAAACTCATTGATGACTTAAATACTTTTGGAATCTTAAAACTTTAGTATGGACGAGATCAACAGAGTGTAAGGAAGTTGTTGAAGATGTCCTAGAGTGAATCAGAGGTACCTAAGTCTAGTTATATTTTTAAATAATTTTTTTAAATTAATAGGGGTTAATGGGTTAAGAGTTTTCAAACATGATAAGATTCATGGAAGTGGAAGGAACTTATTGGATTAGATTTGCAGAGTTGTGCCAAAAGAGTCATCTGACTTAGGCCTATTTTCTTAGGGACCCATAATTTTGAAAAAAAAACTATTATATAGTAATGTAAATTGGCACAATATAATCCCTCACACTCTAATCCTTCTCACAAATCGATCGAAGAATCCTTTTTCTCTTCTTTCCCTTTTCAATTCTTAAAAAGCGAAGAATGATCTATTGGTAGAATCATTTTTCCAGTAGCTAGAAGGTTTGATTTCTTCTTCCTCTTGTTTTTTCGATTATTAATTTAGAACATTTTTCTTTCAAAAGTAAGAACAAATTCCTCAACTTGCTTAATAAATGAAACGATATTTATGTATATTCTTTGAGATCTTGAATTAAAGATAAAAAATATTTGTAACTCCATTAATTTTGTAGACCATAACCCAACCCCAAAAAATAAAGTAAGCTTTTAGTTTGAATCTTTGTTATTTTCAATATTTTATTTTATGATAATACTAGTAATTACATTAATCTATTACAAGAAATCTTCATTAAGATGAGATATAGATTCATATGCTTACTAAATATTTGAATAAATGTCTCAATAAATTACAACAAAAGGAAAAGTATATGTGATATTCCTTTGAATTTTTAAGTTAACTATGCTTCCTAAGTACCAGTTTGGGTCTCAAAAAAGAAAAAGAAAGCTAAAGATTGAAGAAATGATTCAATGTCAACATGAAGATATCAATAAGTAGTTTGTTTCAAACAAAAATATAACTGTAGAGGTTGGAAACGTGATTGATAATTCAATTAGTGGGGAACGAGATAATGAATTGGATGAGAATGAGATTGATACTGAAAAATTCTTTGAATATGTCAATGTAGATAAATTGTATGATAATGAGAAAGATGATGAGTATATTCTGTGGGATCGAAGATGTCAAGAGAGGGAGGGGTGAATCTTTAAAATCTTTTCTTTTTCGTTTCGTAAAACCAAATCAAAGTAATAGAAGCAGAAAAAAAGTAAAGCAGATTAAGACACAATTCAGTTTTACTTGGTTCGTAGTCCAGCGACTACTACTCCAAGGCCCGTGATCCTTGATCGCTTCCGATGGGCAATCCATTATAGTTCTTTTCTTCGAAACATTTAAGAGAAGAAGCAAACTTGTACAATGAAAATAGGAGTATAGTAACAACACTATTATCTCCTTTAATTGAATGCAAGTAAAAGAAAATTTATACCGACAATAATATTGTAGAAGAAGAAATTTCGATTATTGGATAGCCTCTCGGTGTAGTAGTATTAGTACTTACACAGTCGTAACAGTAGAGACGAGAAGAAGCGTAAAGTACATAGTGAATTCTTGATTAGCTTGGACCCCGAGACCTTCTTTTATAGGCACAGTTTGGTCGACTGAAATCCTGTTCGGTCAACGGATCCTTTCTGTCGACTAAATCTCCTATCCGTTGACTAAACTCCATGCCCTTTCTTGTTTGCTCTGATCTGATCCGTTCGATCCTATAAATCACGTTGTTCAGTCGACGGATCCACTTTATCCGTCGACGAAACTCTGAGTATTCCTTTCCTGCGATACAATCTAATCATCTGTCATTGCCTTATATGGTTCGGTCGACTGATCCCTTTTATCCATCAATGGAACAATCTGTTTACCATTTTTGCTTTGTTGTGATCTAATCTCTGCCACGCTGGCCGGATCGATCGATTGAACCCATCGTTCAATCGACTGAACCCTTGGTTAATCTGAAACATTATTTATCTTCAAAACAAAGTTTGCACAGACAAAATAATAGTAGTCCTGCCAAATAGAGTTTAGTCAATAGATAATAAAGATGTATGAATTGGACAGTTAGGACTATCTTGATCTTAATTTAGAAACCAAGATTGATTTCTTCAATTGGATCAACACAACCTCACTACTTCACTCCAAGAGTTTATCTCAACTTACTTGCCAAACATCTGGTCTTCTAGACCTATTTGGACTTCATCTACTCAGCATTTGATCGACCTACTAGGGCTTCCTGATTCGATATCTGGTTCTCTCTGACCTATCAAATTTTTCTTTCCAGATGTCTGGTCTACTTGACCTATCTAGACTTCCTACTTGATTTTTACGACCTGCCGAATTTTTTCATTGCCTAGTATCTGGTTCGACTGACCTACTAGAACTTTGCATTGCCTGATATATGGTCCAACTGACCTACTAAGACTTTTTCGATTAAATATCCTACACACTTGATCAATCTATTAGATCACAACATGACTTAACTTTAAACTTTTGACAATATCAAAATATAGATTTGATTATGGTACTCCTTGTACCAATAATCTTCTTTTTTTTGATGTTTAGCAATATGGTTCAAAGTTGAGTTAAAATATATTGTTAAACAACTTCCCTCAAGTTAAACTCTCCCTCTTAATTTGGCATATCTGAGTTGTTAAAATATTGCTTAACTTTTAATATTATCTCTCCCTTTTTAACGCACATAAAAAACATGAGATTATTGCACAAACTTGTAACAAAGTTTTGAAACAAAGCATTTTCGATAATTTAGGATAAAAAATAAAAGATAACGTATTTCAAAGAATAAGAGTTTGGAAATACTCCATGTTCGTGAAGCAAAATATTTTCAAAAAAAAAGTTGTCCCCAAAACAATAAATTTTGAAAAAATATATATAATTTTTTTAAAGTTAAAATAATTTTTAAGTTGAATTTTAAAATTTTCTAAGTAATTTTCGAAAAACAATTAATTTTGAAAATATTTTTCAAGGTTTTGAAAATGTTTTTCAAGTTGACAATATTTTTCAAGGTAGGGTGCATTTTCAAAAGAATTTTACAAGTAGAAATATTTTTTGAAAATATTTTCTAAGATAAAAATAATTTTTAAAACAATTTTTAATAAAGTTTTGAAATAGAGAGAATTTTCAATAAAGAAAATATTGCTCCCCTTTATTTAACATTCACATTTAACTAACAGACTTTGTAATTATTGAACTCAAGTTAAAACATCCTAATGCCCAAGAAGATATGAAATGCAATAATTGTTTAAAAAATATATATATACAAAAAAAATCATCTAAGAAATTATCCTTATTCAAAATGTTTAATAAATTCTAATTAAGGTAAAAGTTTAGTAAATATATCAGCTAAATTAAGTTTAAATTAACATAGTTAAGTGTAATGTTTCCTTTTGCAAAGTGATTTCAAACAAAATGATGTTTAACTTTTATATGTTTTGTTCTAGAATAGTATATTAGATTCTTTAGGTTCCTACACAAAAAGTAGGATTTTAATCAAGGTGTGGTGAAATTAATTTATTTTACTTAATTCATCTCATCAATTCTAAGTGATCAAACAAAGTAATCATATGATTGTGTGAGATGACTTGTTTAATTTGAGGATTTGAGTCATTTGACTTGGAGTTAGGTTTAGAACTTTTAGTTATCAAGGTAATTAAGTTGAATTAGTTAAATTAGAATTAGTTAAATTAGAATTAGTTAAGGTTAATTAAAATTCAGATAATATTAAGAATTAGATTTTAAAGAATTATATTAATTACGAATTAAATTAATTAATAATTATAAATAGAATTAATTTCGAATTAATTTTGTTTTAAATAGGTAATTACTTATTTTCAATTGATGATTAATTTCGAATTTAATTGGATTTTAATTAAGTTGCTACTTTAATGTTGATTAGGTAATTAAAGATTAATTGATTTGAATTATTGATTGATTAAATTAAAGTGTTTAATGAATTATTGATGCCTCGGAGCTATAGTGCAATGGTAGGGCGCCTAAGTTATCATCTAGGCACTCGTGGTTTGATCCTAAGATATGACGTATTTGCAGGAATTTTTTCTTCAAATGGGGCGCGTAGCCAAGGGATGATGGGCTTTTGGACTGTCCGCCGCGAGCGCTTTTCGATTTACCCTAGCGGCTAGTGAAAAACTTTCATGAGACTGGGGTCAGTTATCCTAGGTTCGGTATTACCTGGTTCATCATTTTTTTAATGAATTATTGATTGTTTTAGTTTGGATTAATTTAAGATTTAATTAATTTAAGTTAAGATTAATTAATTTAAGTTAAGATTAATTAAGTTAAAGTTACAATTACTTAAGAATTAAGTTTAAGTTAAGTTGAAATTAATGTTGAATTAATTTAAGTCAAGAATTAATTTTGAATTAATTAAGAATTAAGTTAAAATTTCAAATCAATTAAGTTGAGTTTTTTTAATTAAGAATTAATTTCGGTTTAATGAACTTAAATTTATTTTATTTGATTTATTAATTATTATTTTCGGATTAATGAAATTATTGGTTTAGAATTAGATTCGACTTATATTAATTGAATTTGAATTGATGAATTAATTGACTAATAGTTTAATTAATTGATTTGAATTGAAAAAGATTGTTTAACCCTTGTTAGATTCAAACTTAACTTTGGATTCATTAAGAAAAAGTATATAGGGTAAGCTTCCAAACTATGGTGAGTCACATAGAAATCATTAAAGTAACCATATGCCTAAGATAAAATTTTCCAAAAATAGCCAACTTAAAGAACTTAATATTAGGATTTAATCTAAGGGTAACTTCAGTTAGATCCACTAGGTCTAGTGCACCAGGTAGAACACATATGATTTAACCTAGACATGCATTCGACAAAGTTTCCTTAGCATACTATCATTTCAATCCATTCCGATACTAGGTTGTTAAGGTTAGTTAAACATTTTTCATATCTAACCGTTCTAAAATAAAAGAAGACAAAACAAGCATAATTAAAAGCAATAAATCAAGCAATCATGCATTTATTTCAACAAGAAAAAATTATTTTTCTATTGGCTCCTCCTGAATCATAACCTTGATATGGTCTATTTAGGTAATGGATTTGATCCTTGGGGATCTAATATTGGTTTGATCTATTTTGGTTAAGCAAACATGTTTTGGGGATCCATGCTTGGACTTGGTTTCTTACATTTTGACTAAGTAAAGACATGTAAGATTTGTTAGTTGTGTTAGTTTTATATCCGAGTCTAGATTTATTATATACGGTTCGTTGGGGCCGAAGCATCATATTCAAATACTTGGAGCCTAAGTTGAACCTTTCCAATGTTTGTTTGAGTCCCTCAAGTTGGCCTTTCAAGATAGAATCTTCTTCTTCAAGTCTTGTAACTTGAGTTAAGTTTCTATCTAGAACTTGGTTAGTTGGAGGGTTCAAGTTGACTTGTTCCTTAAGGTGTTTGACTTCCTTGAGGAGCAAGTCAATCCGATCCTCAGATTTAGCTAATTTTTTAGATAAGCAAGCAATTATTCTAAGCATTTTATTTTCTAAGGGAGAGGTTACCTCATCTAGTCCTTCTGAATCAAATATGAATTCGTGGCTTGACTCGGACTTAGACTCGGATTCGATGTTTGATTCAAACTCAAACTTGTTGTTTCTTGCCATAAGTGCCATGACGCTTGATTGCTTCGGTTCTTCCGCATCCGATTCCTCTGAAGATAACTCGTCCCAAGTGGCCTTGAGTGTTTTCTTCCTTATTGATTTCTTGATTTCTTGATTTCCTCCTTTAGATTCGGGCATTCATTGTTGTATTGTCCTTTAGCATTACACCCGTAGCACATTACCTCCGATCTAGGTTTACCCGAGTTGTTTTGTACCACCTTATTTAGATCTCTCTTAGAAAACTTCTTCTTTGTAAACATTTTTCAGACCATGTTTACAATTTCTTCTTCGTTGTTGGAGTCTGAGTTTGACTCGCTTTCGGATTCTTGTTTTGGTCGAGACTTGATCTTGATTTCTTTGCTTCTATTTTGACCTGCAAATAAGGCAATACTCTCAATTTGATTAGAGTTAACCTGCTCATGTAACTCTAATTCACAAAATAGTTCATCTAACTTTATTAAGGAAAGATCCTTCGAAACCTTGTACGCATCTACCATAAATGCCCACAATGCATTTCAAGGGAAAGAGTTAAGCATGTACCTTATCACATCTCGATATTCAAGTGGGTGGCCAATGAGGTGGAGTTTATTGATGATGTCTTTAATTCTCACATGTAGTTGAGTCGCGGTTTCTCTATGCAATATTTTAATATTAAATAATTGATTAAGAAGTAGATCTCATTTGGTTACCTTCGAATCATCAGTTCCTTCGTGCAACTTGACTAGTCAGTCCCAAAGTTCCTTGGCGTTCTTGAATGGGCCAACTCGGTTGAGCTCCTCCTTTATTAGACTGCATTGGAGGGTGTTCATCGCCTTGTAGTTGATTTGGGCCTTCTTTTTCATCTCCGGATTTCATTTTTTCGAATCTAGTGGTTCACCATTTTCACTTGGTGGTGTGTACGCCTTTTTGATACTGAACCACATGTTGATGTCGAATTCGAGGAAGCACTTCATCCTCCGTTTTAAGTAACTAAAGTCTTCTCCGTTGAAGTGCGGCGGGCGGACGATGCTATACGCTTCTTGATGAGACATCAACATCCTCCCACAACAATTATAACGAAAAAGTAATTTTCAAGACTTTATCTTGGGATTAGTAGTGCAAGATAAAGAAATATGAAGAGAAAGAATTTTAAAAAAATATTTAAACAAAAAAGCTAGAAATACTATTAAATCTTTTCGGAGCAGCTGAGCTCTGATACCAATTGTGGGATCGAAGAAATCAAGAGACGGGGGTGAATCTCGATCGTTTAAAATCTTTTGTTTTTCATCTTCGTAAAACCGAATTAAAGTAAATAGCAGCGGAAATAAAGTAAAGCCGATTATGACACAGTTCGATTTTACTTGGTTCATAGTGTAAGGAATTCTAGGGCGCTAAACACGCAAATGCGCAGCGGAAAGTCCTAGATCCTTTGCCACCGGATCCGTGCGAAGATAAAATATTTACATATTCTAGGTTTTCTTCTAGATCTATACTAG
>JBBUKS010000002.1:7320700-7341376 GCA_038050645.1 Hedychium gardnerianum | reverse complement strand
GTAGGGGATAGAGCCCAATGGCGTAAAAGGATCCATATAGCCGATCCCACATAGTGGGATAAGGCTTGGTTGTTGTTGTTGTATTGATTCTCAAGTGGTATTTGCACTGTCTTATGATGTTTTGGAATGACAAAATGCTTTTTTTGTCTCTTGATCAGACTTTTCTTGGCAGTCATCTTTTTCTAAATATTATCACTTAATTCTAGAACCTTTGCTACATAATTGATTTGTGTTGCTGCACTTAGTTTATCTTATATTCCTCATGCCATCTTATGTATTCTATTCTGAATTTGACTTCTAGGTTATTCTTACTTAGATAAGGTGCATAACTTACGGACACATTTAGAGACTTGGGTAGGCTACTTTCATATGGGTCAAGTTGATGCTACTGGATATTAATTTTTGGATACAATATGTATTCTATGGATAGGTCTCTTAAAAGCTCAAGGCAGTGTTTACTGTTAACACATCATATCGTGCTACAATTTCTTTTGAAATTGCTAATACCTTTTATCTTTAAGGAGCTCACAATGAATAAAGGTAGGGTTTTACCCAAGTGGTCCAATTGGAGAATTTGACATTTCTTCATCCTGTATCTTCATGGAAAATATGTTCTTAACTTCTAATACCACTAGGTTGACATTTAGATTTAACTTAGACGGATACAAGTTAGTATCCTTATTATTATTTGCTTCTCTTCTGTGTAACTGAAGCATTAACGTGTTGGACAGGCTACGATTGGAATAGATTTTCTATCAAAAACTATGTATCTTGAGGACCGAACAGTCAGGCTGCAACTTTGGTAGGTTTATAGATTCATCCTTGCTGCAATTTAATTCGTTGCTTATGCCCTTGCACAATGATAATTACAGTTTTCATGCTTCTTTCCTTTAGCGATCTTACTGACACTGTTTTTATTGCATAGTTACTCTCTATCCTTGCAGGAAGTAAAACTTTAAGTGCACACATCTTTCTCAATCTCTTTGAAGTGAGTGCTAATGAAAAATCATGCTTTGAATCTGATATTTGGATTTGGATAGGAGCAATTTGATGTAGCTCTTGGAATAAAATAAAATTTGTTAAGATATAATGAATAGTTGAACGTGATCAAAGGAAACCAAAAGATTCTACAGTTAAACTGGTCGAATACATTGAGATTGAAGGCGATATTCGAAGTTGGAAGTGTGAACGGAAGTGGAAACCAAAGCAAACTCTTGTGCATTTAATTAAAGAAGATTTAAGAGATATGATATTACTAGTGATACTATCTTGCACATAGTCAAATATAGGGATGTGATTCATGTAGTTGAACCACCCTAAGTAGTTGAGATTAACAAAGTTTGTTGATATTAACGAATGTTATGTTTTAGATTGTTTTTTAAAATTATTAGTGTAACATTAACTGAGGTTGACGAGATATTGGCATTACACAGCCCATTTTAAAGGTGGATAAATTAAACATTTGACCTATTGCCCCTTACTCTAGGGGCCCGGCTCTACGGTTTTATTAGTAGCCACCATTACAGCCCAATTTTAAGGTATATGACCAATTGTTCCTTATTCTAAGGGCATGGCTATGTTTTTATGAGTAGCTACCATTACATCATTTTTCTCATATCCTCGAATTGCAACATCAAAAAGATTTTAGTATGTCTAGTAATGTTCTTTGCTTCATCATTCTTGACCATTAGAATTATTATATATTCGGCAGGTTTCACAGTGATTCTGAGTTACTTTTTCTTATCCTCACTGTTTATAAATGTATTATTTTCTTCTTGGTACTGAAAACTTGAAAATTACTGTGTAGATTGTAAAACGTGCTATTATCTGTACTTTTCCTAACGTGAAGTTTAAACTTGGTGTGAGGACCTAGATTTCAAGTATGGCATCATTGTTCACACCTTATTTTATTTATTACCATAAGTATTAATTTTTTTTTTGTAAGGAATAAATGGTAACCAACAAGAAAAATAAAATGTCGAAGAGAAGATTGTAGGTGATAAAAAAATTCATAAATGATGATTGCTATTGTTACAAAGCATTTTGAGATACTCCCAGAATAAATTTCGTCATGATTCATTTTCTGGATTGCTCTATCTGTCTAGAAAACTCTCTTTAGTAAATACTTAATCCTCATTTTGTCATTCAAAGAAACAATTTAATTCTATGCTTCTGTCCTTGCACAATAATGATAGTTCTTATGCCTTTTGCTGCTTGTGATCTCAGTGGTTACTATTTTTCTGACATAGTTGCGCTATATCCTTATGAGAAATATAACTTTAGATGCAAATACAAGGCTGAACCTCTCTTAAAGTAGGTGCTATTATGCTAATGAGGCATTCTTTGGATCTGATATTTGGATGATTCAGTAGGAGCAATTCAATTGTAGCTCTTAGAATGAGGAAAATAAGTTAAGATAGTAATGAGGAAAATAAGTTAAGATAGTGTAAACATTTAAACATGTTCAAGGGCAACCAAAAATATTCTACAGATGAACTAGTTGTATTCATTGGAGGTGAAGGTGATGTTTGGAGCTGAAAGTGTGAGTAGTAAGGGGAACCCAAAGGAAACTATTAATTCATGTAATTATAAACAGATTAAGAGATACCACATTGCTATTGATGTTGTCTTACATAGAGTTCGCTAGAGAGGTGTGATTCATTTAGTTGACCAACCTAAAATAGATGATACTAACAAAGTCTGTTGATGTTTATGAATGACATATTTTAGATTTTTTTTAAAAAAATTATCAGTGTAATATTAACCGAGGCCGACAAGATATTAACTTTACATAGCCCATTGTTAAGGTGATTAATACAAACTCTTACATATTTGACGGATTATTTCATACTCTAGGTCCTTTAAAAGGACATTGATTGCCATGTTCTGCAATAAATATTATAGGTTGAGTTGATTTCCAAGATGAAAGTTGTGATTTTTAGAGTAACCACTATTACACCATTTCTATCATATACTCAATTGCAATATTTTAGTAAATCTAGTGATTTTTTTTTCTTTCTCACCATCCTTGATTATTAGAATTTAAGTCTAATTCAACATCTATTATTTTTACGGATTCCTAACTGCCCTCTAAGCTAATCAAAATCCATTACCTATTTACCTAAAAAAACCTAATCAAACATCTGACCGGCCTAACCCATTCACTCAAGCCTTGAATATATCCACTCCACTCTTACTAATGTTGCTGACTCCCCCTTCTCAAACTTCTCTTTTTCCTCGTCTTCCTCTCCTCTCTCTTCTTTTGCCTCTTTTGCTCCACCACCACCAACAGCTTTGAAATTTCTTATATGGATTGTAAAATCTGTTTCTTCTGCTTTGTCTTTCTTAATGTGTAGTTTAAACTTTGCATTAGGACCTAGATTTGAGGTGTGGAATTATTTTCAAACCTTTATTTATTTTTATAAGTATTAAATTAAATGATAACCAACAGGAAAATAAAATGTCAAAAAGAAGATTAATCAAATTCATAATGATGTTTGGCTTTTTTATAAGGTATTTTGAGATACTTGCTAGAATAAATTTCATTATGATTAATTTTTGGATTGGCCTGTGCATTTACTAAAACACTCTAGGGAATACTTAATTTTCATTTTTTTTTTGTCATTCACAGGGACACTGCTGGGCAGGAGAGATTTAGGAGCTTGATCCCTAGTTATATTCGAGACTCTTCGGTCGCTGTCATTGTATATGATGTGGCAAGTATGATGCTCTATTGACTTGCTGTCAAAATTTTCCTATCAAACTGGATTATACTTTAATATTGTTCAGAAGGGCTTTTTTGTTAGTTACTTAAGATTCATAGCTTTTGATCTATTCCTCCTTTCAACTTTTGAAGTCTGGTTCTAACTTCTCAGTAGTGATTTAATGTACTATTTTTTATGTGTTGTAGGCCGACAATCCTTCTTAAATACTTCAAAATGGATTGAAGAGGTTCGTACAGAGAGGGGAAGTGATGTTATCATTGTCCTTGTTGGAAACAAAACTGACCTTGTTGACAAGAGGTGATTTGCCTTGTTTTGCGCTACAACATGACTTGGTGAAACCCTTCTCTTGGTTATTGTTGAGGCAACTAATCAAAGAAAAATAAAAAAAATTCTCTCTATCATGGAAAAAATTTCTTGGGTCAATTTACAAGCGAAATCGAGCGTGAAAATCAGTAAGCATGGAAAATAGTGTTTGGCTTCTAGTAAAACATATTGGATTATAGTGAAGTATTTCATGACAACCTAAAGTAGTGTGTAAATACAGAGAAGCTGAATGCCAAGAGTCATCCCTTAAGAATTGATTTATACTGTTGATTCTGGTTGGAGTGATCCCCCTCCAATTTGAAATGCAATTATCTAAAATAAACCAAGTTGATTGAGAGCCAATTCACAATTTGATTGAGACAGATAATAAATTTTCCTGGCATTTTTTTTAACAGTATTGAGCTGGCTGTATATTTTACCTTGTCATTGCTGAACAAGTTATACAAGCATAATTTTGTAAAGATTAGAATTCTTAGTGTATTAGTAAATGCGTATATCAGTTTTCCAATGTTAAGGTGAAGATGTTACCAGATTGATGTCAATTTGATGAGGAATGATTATGTAAAATCTACAGCGAAAGTGTTACCTAATGCTTACTTACCATCAATTACAGAAAGATGCTGAACATACTGACTCTTGTTTAACTTGATAAATATCGGGTATATAATTTATTTCGTAATTGCAAGTTATCTTCTATTCTGAGTCTTTTCTAGTCTGTAGCTTCAGTTTTTCTAACAAAATCATAATTGCATATATCTCAAAGTTATTGATTTCTATAGTCGTGTTACATTTTCTGTTGAACAGGCAAGTGTCGATAGAGGAAGGAGAAGGTAATGCACAGGAACTTGGTGTCATGTTTATTGAAACAAGTGCAAAAGCTGGTTTCAATATAAAGGTGCATTTTTGTGTTTTCTTCCCTTGCCCTCCTTGGATGTGAATTCTAATATCTTTCTTGCAAACTCTAGGCTCTGTTTCGGAAAATTGCTGCTGCCCTACCCGGGATGGAAACTCTTTCTTCAACTAAACAGGATGACATGGTTGATGTAAACCTGAAGTCCACTAATGCGAATTCATCCCAGTCACAATCACAGTCTGGAGGATGTAGTTGTTGAGATTTATTTGGGTTGATCCCGGAATTGTTGGCTTCTATCCACCGACAATACTTTTCAGCCTACTTAAATAGGGAATTCCTTTAGGAAGACGTGCAAAACTAGTATCCTCTTTGTGTGTAATAATTTTACAATCCACATGTCCATACCAGACCAGGCTGTAGGGCTCGTGTATTTTGCAATCGCTGCAAGTTGTGCTTGACTTTAGTTCAAAAGTAGTTTAAACTAGAAAGCAGTCGTGTCATTTTTAGCTTGGCTTATAGGTGCACTGGATAGAGTTCATTGTTCATCTCCTTGTTGCATAAATCATTATAGTTTACAGTTTATCAAGAGATGCGATGCAACCCATTGCCGGACTTTTGAATCAGTTGTGTGGGTTATTTTGTTTTATTTCCTGCAATATTTGGTTCCAAATTTATTTCTTTAGAGCTACTTGACTATTTGGAGCCAATAATCTGGTGCTTGGTGGACCTATTCAACCGTCTCGAGCAAAAGTTTCAATGAGGTATACTTTAGATTGTTGAGAATACCTCTTGTTTGTGAATGGAATCATGTTCAACAACTTCTCATAGATCTTGAGAAATGAAAAGAGATTGCATTTGCAACAAAAAATGATTAAGTAGGTAACATCGAACCTAAAACGATCGGTTTGATTTTATGAAAGTTTTTCATTGATTGTTAAGATAAATTAAAAAATATTAATGAAAGTTCATCTAAATAGTCAATATTTTTGGGCAAAAAAAGAGATTGCATTTGTACTCCTTCAAATATAGGTACTCGATTTGATTAGAAGTATATATAAGTTGTAGTAGAGATGGCAAACATTTGGTAGAAGTTATAGGGATAAAGATTGTGCCTCTAGAGGTAGGAGAAGAGTAGCTCTGATATCAAATTTGTTGGAAATTTTTTAGTAGTTTAGAATCAAGGAGAGATTAGAAGTTTTATTTACTCATTGCACTTCACATACCACATTGCATCTCCTTATTATATAGACCTTTTAGATAATGCTAAAAGCCTAGATAATATAAAAGAAGAGTTCAAGCATGGCATTGTATTAGGCATGAGGATAAGAAAAAGTATAATGGAAATTTCATCTAAAACTCACTCTCATTTGAAATGAGAAGGTAATGATGAAGCAAATATAAGAAAGGCACTTTAATTCCCTTTGTGCTCATTGGATTTTCTTAAAGATTAGATTTTTTTAAAAAAAATAATTTAATTGCCTTAATAATTGGGAGTGCCCGAGTTGGTTAGCCTGTCTGGCTGTCTCATGTCCTTTTTTATATGCCATTTTACTTTTGTAAAGAAAAAAAAAATATTTTCTTTGTGAATTTGATGGTTGAGGAATCAAAATCTAGCTGATGGCTGATATGCCTTGTCCTCGTGCAATTTAACACAATCTTCTTGTCATTATTTGGCAAAATTTTGAAAAATTACACTCAATTTTATTTATTTTTTTATTTTCCAAAGAAGATGCCTTAATTTATAAACGCCTAAAATTGCATCCATTTCAATAAAATAAAATCCAAGGCAATAATCAAAAGGGCACTTTTTTCATTATCATAAAAAAAATCCTATATTAAAAATTATAAAAAGGCACTTTGAATTTTTTTCAAATATATTTTACTTTGCTATACTATTGAATTTTTACTACCACCATTTTTCATAAAAATGAAAATAGTTTTGTCTCGACATAATTTGTTCAGTTCCATCTAATTTGTTTTAGATTGTTAGTATATGATGGAGCTTGAGAAGAAAATATTGATTTATTTATCAAAGGGGAGAATTTAGGGTGAGTGCTAATCAATCAATAGATTAGATCAACTTTATAAATATATTCTCAATATCAATATAAAAAAATTGAAAGATTTAAATTTAAAACAAGTTAAATTTTTTTTTTTTTTTCATAAAAGGTGTATCCTATCAAATCAATTTCTGTATTCTATTTCTATGAATATTTCATTTATATAGAAGAAAATAATAAAAAACTAAAAGTATGATGTTACCCTTTTGGAAGAGAAGTAAGGAATGTCTAAATCCCGTAATTTTACAAAGGAAAGATAAAGGATTTCGAAAGTTTTAGTAAAATCTTTTTAATATAAGTTTTAATTACTTTAAAATTGATTAAACTTAAAATAATTTTAATGTAATTAAAGTTATTTCAACATTAATTAAAATTATTCTAACTTAATTAAAACTATTTCAACTTTGACAGTAACCATTTCAACTTAATTAAAATTACTTCAATTTAATTAAAACAATTTTAACTTAATTAAAATCTTAAATATAATCAAAACTACTCTACATTATAATCAAAATTACTCTATACTAAATGGTATTAAAAAATAATTTTAAAAGAAAATTTAAGGAGGACACCTTTTTTATTTTTTTATGATAATAAAAATAAAGAATGTCTTTTCATTTTTATCTAAAATTTAAAATTATTGTGACAAAAGGCAAAACGTTTGCCCCAGCGCCCCCGCCAGTCTATCTCAGGACCAACACGGAGGAGGTAAATCACGGGGCTAGTCTAGCCAACCCGAATAGTGACTAGTGCATAAGGAGGTAAGAACCTGACTACTAGTCAGGATTTGACTTTTAGATCTCATTGTGACAATATCTTACGTACTAGTCAATAGCTCATGTCGTGGGGATTAAAATTTAAAATTATACGTCATAAAATGGAGGATTAAATTTGAAAATGTTGCTCCATTTAATCGTGAACATGTGACGTGGAGCCCAGTCACGTTTGCTCATCGTCTCGCTCGACCTTTTCGGCCGTCCATCGAATACTCGCCCCCCCTCTTTCGCTCGCCACGTGGTTGGACATTATTCAGCGACCCGCCTTGAGAAAATAAATAACTAAATAAAAGTAAATTTTGGGCGATAGAGCGAATACTGCTTTTGAGAAACAGGGCGACAACTCATTGTTGAGCGTTCGCGATCGCCGAGGGCATGAAGTTTTCTTCAGGCAAATCTTGTCTCTTTCTTCTCTTTTCGCAGTCATGATTCTTTTCGCAATTGCTTCGCTGAAATTTCATGTTCATTTCGATATGTTTTGTTCATAATCCTGAAAGTTTACAATTTTTTTTCCCTTATAGTTTGAAGATTGGTTTGTTTGGGGCCTTTTTCTTGGGATCGGGGCTTTCGATTGACGAGATAGCTGGAGAGGCGTCTCTAGTAAGGGAGTCGAGGATTGGTTGAAGAGCAGGATTAGGGATCGAGCATGGCGTGCAAGGGGTTCTGGGAATGTTTGTTGAAGCTTTTCAATTTTGTTTTGACGGTCACCGGTTTGGCGATGGTGGGATATGGGATCTACTTGATGGTGCAGTGGAATAAAATCGCTTCTGGTGGCGACGGCGATGATCCAGCTCCTCCGACGAGCAACGATCTGGAAGTTTTGAAGCTTGGGCGGCCCATGCTTGTCGCCTTGTTCTATTCGTCCAGTTTTCTTGACCATCTACCGAAAGCTTGGTACGTTCTGCATCTGATTTCGTTTTTCAACTTTGATTCAAGTTTTGTGTTGATTTATCTTATGAGTTTTTTGATTTTCTATTTCTGAGAACATCCTGACTATGATGGAAAAGAATCAAGTTATTATTTTAATTTTTGAGATGGTTTATATTATTCATATTGATTGATGAAAGAAATTTTACTGGCAACTCTTCAATCTGATGGATTATTCTTTCATTGATCCTTGTGCTCTGAATTCCCTGAGGCAAATCGTTGGCAGTTTGTGCACTTTTTGCCTGAATCTGCTAAAATTGAAGACGATCAGGATGCATTTAGGACGTTGACAAGTTTTTTTCCCCCTTTCGGCTTATCTTCTTTGAAGTTTATGTAACTGATTTTACATTTGAACTCATTTTTTTTTTTCATTTCCTTTATTTTGAAATCTTTATGTCAGCTCTCTACCTGTCCAAATGTAATAATTCTGCATGTTGAACTTAATGAAAAATATAGTTTTGTATAATGCTGCATGTTGCCAACATACTTATGTTGATCATCCAACAATACTGGTAACATCTTAATCACTATGTACATATAATTGCTATCTTTCTAATGTTAGTATTCCAAGTTGGAGAGAAACAATGTCTTGAAGGATGACTTTAGATGTGAACTTGTCTTGGTTCGTTGACATTTACAATATATGTCTAATGTTGAGGAGTCAGTATCTTTCACCTAATGGCACCCATAGACATATTAGTATTTCAATATTGTCAAACAATTAAATCATAGAAAATAACAGAACAAATCTACCAAGAGTTATGTGGAAACCGTTTGCTACCATGAAAGCTATATGGTAAAAGGTATTATCTTCTCATCAAAAGGATGGATGATGTACATCAAAAGCCATACCCTAATATAAGGAGTCAGAAAGAAACTTGATTGGTACAATCCTGAGGATAACTAAAACAAGTATAACCTAAATCCTTCAGTCTCATGCGTGTAGGACTTGATTCACCATAATTGAAAAAGGTTTTGTCTTGCATTTCCTAAGAAGAGTCAGGCAAAATGCTCCAACAGAAGTCCTTATCAGCCCCGTGGATAGCTTCAACAAACTTCCTTGACAGCCTCCTGGAACACTTTTCTACCATTAAATTTAATAAATACCCAAATGTGCTCAGTTAATAACCAAGCCTACTAATGATTCTCGAGTAGTTCAACTAGTCTGGCTAAAATACACAAGCAGTTTAGTTCTGATGGGAAAAACACAAGGCATTTGTGAATAAAGAAAAGAAGACCTACCTAGATTTGAGTGTTCACAAAGGTTTTCAATTAAATTTGAGCAGCTTTTGACCAAACTATTGGACCATTTTATCATCAAACCTCTTGTACTTGCATAAGATGAAACCTGTATTCAACTGTTTTATATGGAGTTCCTTTTACACTCTCAAGCAGGTGCATTGCCATGGCTTTTAACAACATTGTGCTGTACACTAAACATTGAAAGATTAATTATCTGGCAGGGTAGTTTTCTGTGCTGTAATACTGCCTTTGTTTTAATCATTTATATAAGCACGGAAAGCCAGATGATAAATGCTCATTGTTTCATATCCTACAGTCATATTCCCACTTATGGGTCATCATATATCTTTAATCTCTACAGGATATATCAGGTATTCTCCAGTGTGCTATTTGAGCCTCATAGTGCCATTCATCTAGAACCATAATTATTGTATTTGTTGTCTGTGATGTTAGATTTGTGCTGTTTCTGGACTTTGATTCATGTACCTTCTTTCTAGAAGAGTGAGAATTTGGGTTTCTTCTGTTGTTCCTTGTTGTGGTTTTAAATGTGTGACCTAAGTAATATATTGTATCTTAGATAATTCTTTTTTTATTTTTTATTCTGTGTATCTGTTTTTGCTACTTATCATTGACAAAATAGCATGTATTGCAGGTTTATTTATTTGTTTATAGGTGTTGGGGCTATCGTGCTTGTTATATCATGCTTTGGTTGTATAGGAGCAGTTTCAAGGAATGGTTGCTGCTTGTCTTGTGTATCCTCACATCACGAAAATTTGTTTCTTTATCTTTACTTTGTTCTTATGTGCATTATATCCAAACTTTTAAGAGCGTGTGTGGGCGCTACACAATTGACATTGTATAACATATATGTGATATACAGAGGCATCTAAGATCATTTTTAAAATTATTTGTACTGAGATTCATTATTAAAATTATTTGTACAGAGAATCAAATATATATACAACGAAGGTCATTAATCAACACATGCTATTTATAGTTGGAAAAAATAATAATTTATCAATCATCCCATACAAAATATATGAAATATAATAATCAATATTAGTCAACAATGTGTATTTTAAGTCAATTTGGTTCTGTCTAAATATGCTTAAATCAATGAAATGGGATTTTTTTTTTCAATTGCATATTTGAGCTGCATGTGGCATATGCAACCATATGTGGATGCTATTCGGCCATCTTACAAATTTGCCTAGGGACTACTCTTTAAGATCATGATTCTACCAGTTGAATTTCCTGTAATTCTTGCTAACATACTAGGGTATTATTTCTATTATATCCACCCATTAGGTGTAGTCCACCAGTCATTTCAAACTTTTGTAGATCAACTTGAAACATATGAGAAACAAATAAGTGAATTATTTGGAGTTTCTTTTCTTGGAAAGTTATTGGAATTTCACTGGCATGACATTATCTTCAATAGCTTATCATCCCTACTTAGTCTTGAGTTTCAATCTACTTGGTTCATCAAAGGCTATTCTTTTACATTCAGTGTCATTGTGCAGAAAGTTAATCTGCTCTGGCTCTAGATTTTGTGTAATCTATAGAATCATATATATATATATATATTATTTTCAGAGTCATGCTTCATGTTAAATTACCTTTAACATGAGTAAGGATTGAAAGAATTATAGAAGCATCAGTTGCAGTCCTTATGTTCAGTCTTTCAACAGGACTAAAACTGCAATTTTTTGCTCACACACACATATAATGAATAATTTTAAAGATCAACTTATTGAGAGAAAATGATTGGCTATCAGGTTAGTTTCTTGTAAATGATCAAGTGGATGATTCTTTATGTTTCCTGCTAAAGGTAGGTTTTGACCAAATTAAATTATCCTGCTCCTCTACCTGTCCTTGAAAGATATCCCAGTCATGCTCTAGTAGTACTTATGATACTGTAGAGATGGGTTTGTATTGCTGGTAAAAATGCATAAAATGGATCATATTAGTTATGTTATTCAACATGTGCATCCATACAAACACAAAAAGGAACAGAGATCTTTATTCTTTCATGATAAACTATGTAGCAAATTTACTTCCTATTTTGAAATTCATTCTTTAGTCGAAGGCAATGCTTTCCTTAATACAAACTAGTATGGTTTCTTAGTATTTTTGTTGATTGTAGCTGAGTTGGCTATTGCAGCTTTCATATTCTTCGACCATAGCTGGAAGGATGTGAGCTTCTCATTAACATCTTTATCGTCTCGTGTCTTTTTCCTTGTGGTAAATTCTGACATTAGACACTCTGCAGCTCATTCCTAATGATAAAACTGGGAACTTTGACATTATATATGATTTTCTGGATGATAATTGGAAGATAGCTAGGTGGGTTGCTCTTGGAGCTGTCATACTAGAGGTGGGTCTGGTCTATTGGAGTTTTTAATAACATTTTGGTCTTTGTATCAATGTTTTCTTATTTCTTCGCTTACATTTATGAATGTTATTTACAACATTCAATTTCTAATTCATATGTTCTACACTTTGACTACTGTAAAATTTCCATATTCTAGAAAACCATTTGAAATTGCATGTTGGTCAACTCACAAGTTTACTCATTCAAGAAAAAACTATTAGGTTAAATAGAGTGAGGCAATATAACATTTTGATTCTTGATAGTTGATCTGGCTTTTTAGATACTCTTATCTTAAGAATTTGCCAGAATATCATACAAAAAATTGTCCTATTTGTTAGTCGTCATTCTATCATGAAGGGGAGCGGAAACAGCTTCTTACAAAGCAGGCTAAGACTGCGTACAATTAGACCCTTTCTCGGGACCTCGCATTAGCGGGAGCTTCTTGCACCGGGTTGTACCTTTTTTTTGTAGTAGTAGTAGTAGTCATTCTCCTTTTGGAGATATGAGGAAGGGGACTCAGATTGGAAGCCTACATGGTTTTGGAACAAACAACCTGATGATCATATTGGGTTTTTGGGTGTTCAGAATTTTAAAATGCAAGACCTATGCAAAAATATATAAAGATCTGAACTTATTTTTGATGCAGTTTTATGAAGACATCAGTTGTGCTAATTTTCTGTTTCTGCATTCATCATAATTAACATTACCATTAAGTCAGTTAAGTCAACTATTCATTTCTATTTGTGCTAATGAATCATCCTTTTTTGGGGCCAATTATGCAGAATAATATCAGATAGCAAAATTTCCATATGCAAGAGATAGTAGTTATTTTTTATGAATTAGGCATTATTTGGATAGAAGGGGATCACGGGTTCGAGCAACCTCTTGCAAAACATGGTAAGATTGCATACTCTTCCTTGGGACCCCGAATTGGCAGGAGCTTCATGCACCGGTATGCCATTTGGATAATAATGTTTAATAATCAACAGCAGAGTAGCTACCTTTTCATCCATTCATTCTGTTTCGGTTTCATGGAGCCATACCATCGCAGAAACTTATTTAATAAAACTCTAGCCCACTGGTCCATTGTAGTTATTAAGTTTTTTTTGGCTTTTAGTCTGTTTGCATCTGAATGTTATTTCTGATAAACTTTGTACCATTCTTATGATCTGTACTTTTTACGAATAATATGAGTATCACCTGCAGGGTTTGGCATTTCTGTTAGCTCTTATAGTGAGAGCTGCAAACAGACCTGTGGAGTACGATAGCGACGATGAGTATATTGCTCAAAGATCATCAGCCCGACAGCCATTAGTGAATCGGCAAGGAGCTCCAGCAACCGGAGCACCTGTGCTTGGCAATCTCGACCACCGTCCTAGCAGAAATGATGCTTGGAGCCAAAGAATGCGAGAAAAAGTAAAAGTCTTTACCGTGCAACCATGTCAATATAATTATTAGCTACTTGTCTCTAATGTTCTCTTAACTTTTGTTTTACTTTTATTTGCTCGTGATAGTACGGTCTTGATACCTCTGAGTTCACATACAATCCCTCGGATCCAACCAGATACCAGCAAGCTACTGCATCACAGGCGGAAGAAAATGGCCGCTGTACCATTCTTTAACTATCTATCCTCATTTCGGGCAAAGTTTTTTGTGTGCACAGTTTGCTACTCACTTCTTCGAAGAGTTTTCCCTGTTTTCTTTCCTTAAATGTGTACCTCAAGTTTATCACCTGGTTTCCCTGTATCGGTTCCCCCTGACATAAAACCACATTGTACTTCTATGTGATTTCTGGGCGCATGTTCTTACGGGCGAGCATTTCTACCACTAAATCAAATATGAGAGGAGAGCTTAGCTTCTGCCCTTCAGAGATGCTCGTTTGCGTAAACTATGCAGTACTTCTGAAGCTTGTATTTTAGTACATTAACCATTAGCTTTTTCCTTTTCGGTTGCGAAAATGTGTTTGTTTCATCTACTAAACCTTTTTTTGGTTACTGAAGATCTTGATTTTCAGTTGCAATACATTATCATAGTGCTCATTGAATTGTAGGTTTTTTTACTTTCTTTCTTGGGCAAAAATTAGAAGAACATTTGTTTTTTATTTTTTAAGTTGGCATTAAATATTAAATTTTTTGATTCGATTAACTTTGGAGGTGACATATTTGATTTCATGAAAGTTTTTCACAGTTAAAAATGTATTTTTTGATTTTTTTTTTTTTTATATCAACGGCATGTTCCATCCCACCATTCTCATATAAAATTATATAGGTATATTGAAGTGTATTGTTCGGTTTATTTTGATTTTGTATAGGTTGGTTTTAAGTTTAAATTGTTAATCGGTTGGCTAGTTGCATGAAAAGTATAAGTTTGCAGGGTTGGCTAGTTGCATGAAAAGTATAAGTTTGCATTATAATAAATATGAAATTATAATTATTACAATATAAATATTGTATAATAAAATAAGTTTATATTGTAGTAATTATAATTTTATTATATTTATAATGTAAATATTAAGTGAACATAATAAATTTGTATTGTAATAATTATAATTTTATAATTATTATAATATGAATTATAATGTGAATGTTGTTAAATAGTTAGATATGTTAATCAATTCAGAGTTTAAATTTGAAATTGATTTGTAAAAAAAATAAAATCAGTTGAACACTGAGAGTAATGATTGGAGTATAAGATGAGGGTGGATTATACAACAAAGTATTTTATATTTATTAGAAATTAATTTTAAAATTTATTAAAATAATTAGTTAGACATCAATTACATCAATTCGTAAGAGCGGTCGCAACGCAATGTTATAACGCTACGTTAATAATTCAATCGTCATTCAATAGATTATAGGTATGTTATAACACATGTGGGTCCCACCATAGAGGATGTACGCGTTCACCCACAGCAAGTTTATTAAATTATTTTTTTCTATTTTTTTTCTATTTTTTAAATTCACGTGAAAATGTGATAGAAAGATTTATTTAATATTTTTTTAAAACAGGAAAATTATTTTTTTAAAGTAAGATTATTATTAAAAATAATAATAATAATTTTAATATTTTAAAATATTTAAAAAATGTATTTATTTAATATGATATAATTTTAAGATTATTGAGTGGACGGTGGGCCCCATAAATAATGAGGGTTAATGTTAAAAGGAACGTGGGATGAAAGAGATATATTGTTATAATGAATATGTGATAATGAACTCATGCTTTTTGATGAGATGATGAGTGTTATAATGAATTAGCGTTGTGATTGCTTAAGAGCGTGTTTGTGGTACTGTGTATTTTACCAAGGAGGCATTAAAAAAAAGGAAAGAGAGACCCGTTGCTGCGATGATTCTAATAATGAAAACATTAGGAAAAAAAAAATAGAATAAACAAACTATTGGCGATCGATATGGATGTCTTGTTTTCATGTCCAACTCAAACTTTACCTAGCTCCTCCGTGATAGAGCTCACTTCTTCCATGGTCCTCGACAATATCTTATTCCTTATCTCCATTCAATTCTATTTCCTATTTAGGGCATCTGTTTGGGAGCTCTCAATGCCGACGTGGCTTCCGGGAGGGAGCTCCTTTCCTTCCTCTTCCTATTTTCCCTTCCCCTTCAACAAGGAGCAGCTCTGTAAACATAGAGCTGCTCTTTCGTGTTATTTTTTTATTATTATTAAAATGAGATTTTTAATTTAAATTTGATAATTGAGAGATTTTTTAATTAGGAGAGAGACGTGTGGTGTGAGGTTTTTTAATTATATATATATAATATAACGAAGGAGTTGTTAAGAGATTTTTTTTTTATAATAAAAAGATAAGTAGGATTTTTACTTTTGACGCGACGTGAATGTGACAATGAGGAAACTCTCCGAGAGCTCTCACTACTGTGAATGCTCTAATAACACATCACATGGAGATGAACACATGTACTTCTATTTCCATTTTGATTGAGATTTGTTTTAAATAATTAGTTCTTATGAAGTTTAGGTGGTGAATTTATTACATTATATTTATTTTATTATTTTTAAATATAAGATGCTATCACAAACTAAGTTTTCAAAAGTTATTGTCGCCATGCAAGTTGGATTCAAGCCAAACAAATAATTTTGATTTGCTTTCGATGTAAGTTATATGTCAATTTGATTAGGTTCACATCGTCATCAAAAACTCTTATAAGATTTCGAACGAATGAATAAAATCGTGCCGCGTATGGTTTTATATGTTATTTATTTTAGATAATATAATATCGATTTAGATTGAGACAAAGTTAAGCTAAATAGATTTTTTTTGATTTAATTTAGTTTGAAATGAACTTAGTTTATGTTAATTGCAAGAGATTGGATCAAGATGAAGGCATTTATTCAAGTCTATAGTAACTTTCTTCTCTGCTTTGCATTTCATTTCATTTCTTAGGGAATGATTGTGAGATTTTTTATTTAAGCTCTCATGTTTATATTTCAATTATCATCGAGAAGGTTTGGTTTTAGTGGAGTGAGAATCTCATTAGTTTTGGTTGAGCTTCGATCTTCTTAGAAAAAAAACAAAAATGATGAACTAATAACATCAAACTTTGGGCGACAAATCCGATTCCAAGGAAGTTTTCTATCAGCCACTAGGAAAAATCGAGAAACACTCACGGCGGGTGGCCCAGAAGCCCAACATCTCGTGGTTGCGCGCCTCATTTTGAGAAAAAAACCCTGCACAAACACTACAAAAAAACCTATGATTAGCGACGGATTTAACGATGGAAAACAAATTTCATCGCTAACTCTATCGATATTGAGGCGACGAAAATCCTTAAATCCTAAATTTCGTCACCTTTTAGCGACGGAAAAATAGTTCCATCATTATATTAGCGACGACATTTAAACTTCGTCACAAATTTTACGATTTTAGGGTTTTCCAACCATCTTTCCTCTTATCTTTTCTCCCAACTCTCCTCTTCTCACTCCAATTGTCGGCTGACCGTTTTTCTCTGCCATGAAGGTATGCTAGTTCTTTCCCTCCCCTCTCTCTCCAATCGCCAAGCGACCTTGAGGCAGCGTCGTGGCTGCGTGTGGTCGGTCGTGGCTGCGCGTGGCCGGCCGCAACCGTGGCCGCACGTGGCCGGCCGCAACCGTAGCCGCACGTGGCCGGCCTGGGCTGCACATGGTCGGCCGCGATTGCGCGTGGCCAACCACGACTACCAATTTGGAGGTTCAATATTAATCTCTCCTCTTCTCACTCCGATCGTTGGCCGACTGTTTTTCTCCGCCATGAAGATATGTTGGTTCTTTCCCTCCCCTCTCTCTCTTATCGCCAGGCGACCTTAAGGCAGCGCCACAGCTATGTGTGGCCGGCCGCGATTGCCAATTTTGAAGTTTAATATTAATTTCTATTTCATATTCTACTGATTCACCAATTTTGAAGTTTGATATAGTTCTTCATCAGAAATTTTGATACTTAGAAAATTTTGCATTGCATCTCTACTTGCTTAGAAATTTTTACCATGTTTTACTGAAACATGACTTTTTAGGTTCCTGCCCTCCTTATGCACTAATCACTGTTCGGGCTGGCTAGATTAGTCCTCGTGATTTACCTCCTCCGTGTTGGTCCTGGGACGGATTGACGGAGGCGCTGGGAGCGAGCGTTTCGCCTTTTGCCACAATAACTTTTTATGTGACATATTTAGCTCATTTGGTTCAACTTGTATACTCTTAGTCAATTGTGTTTGACTCTTCTAACCTTATTCAATCCATTTACAGAGCTTGATTCGTTGTATATATAGTTTATTAGTTATACTTGTTTCATTGTATATTTTTTTGTGTGTGAAATGATATTATAAATTATTTAATTAGGCATAATCACTATACTCGGAATATATTTATATCATTAGTGATTGATCATACTATTTAGTAAAAAATTTCTTAATGATTGATCGTTTTTTTTTCTTTTTGTTAAAAAATAATTCTTTCCTATGTAAAGTTAGCTAAATTTATTATTTTTATAAATAGCTATTTTTTAAAAAATTTAATCTTTAGGTAAACTACTGTATTTTCTCTAATACGATCTTGAGATATATTAGTAATTTAAATTTAATGTTTAGTTTAAATTTAAATATTATTAATAGTGTTAAATAATTTAAGTGTTTAAAATTAGGTTTAAACTATATGCATGATTAATTTAGTTTAAATATTTAAAATTATATTTAAATTATATGCATGATTAGTTTAATTTAAGTTTGTATATATATAGTCATGCCAGACATTCTAGTAGCATAGGGTGGCCGGACTATCTTAAGGGTTTTTGGTGATTGATAAGTATTTATATATTTAATAATTTCAGTATTTACTATTCTTTTTATTTATCATATATTTTTTAGTAATTCTATATTTTTTCATACAACTTTCTTTCAAATGGACATAAGGTTGCAACGTACATATCAAAAAAATTAAAGAACGGTTATGCAATACTAGTACTACATGGAGGCATGTAGACCAACAAATGAAAATTTTATATTATGGTGAATTTTTGATAAATATTTTGAATATAAATGGAACATTTGTGTAGTATAAATTTCTTTTGATACTATTTTTTTAATATTATTACAGAAATTATATATTTGGGAGGAGGGTCACAAGACCAAATTTAAAGAACAAGGAACATCTATTGCGCTAAACTTTACAAAAACTTGTTATACAAGTGGAGGAGGGGAACCCCAAGTCATCCGAGGTGCCTGTTGATATTTGGGAGATTTGGAGAGTCGTTTGGACTGTTGAGAGATGACAGTCAATTTCAGTGATTACTCAAAGCAATCGCAAGACTGAGCTTGCTAGGCTAAGTACTGGATCCATAAAGCATACTGTTGTATCTCGTTCTATTGTCGAGCATACCGTAGACTTGGTAAGTTTGTTAATTTAATGTTCAAAGAAAAATTTATTGCTATTATTGACCTTATTTTAATATACTTGCATTTTTTTTGTACGCAGACTGCTGAATTAGAGAGACCTTTCACTTATTGAGAGGTATTTAATAAAACACATAAAAGAAGGATAACACATTTATCGATCCGTGATCCCAAACAACCAACATAAGAATATTAACTTTATTCAATTAAATAATTATCATTCAATATATTTATAGATTGTATATAGATATTAATTATTTTTTTATTTTTTTATATGATGAAATGATAAGTAGAATTACACAAACGTCTCAGCCTGGTATATAGGGAGAGGAGTCATATACTCTATCCACTGATGCGATTAATAACATTTATTATGATGTCATCGGTGGAAGGAAGAAAGCCTCTTTTTACGACCTTGGCTCCCAAGCCAAACTTATCTTCGATCGTATGAGGGCTCCTCCTGGGATCAGAGATCGTCTGAGTTCCTCGTCATCTAGTGATGTTGCAGCGTTGCGACAAGAAAATGAAGAATTGAGGGCTCGAGTCATGACATTGGAGCAGTCGATGGCTCGGGACGCCAGAGCTGAGGAGATGTATCGTCATATGTGTACCGTGGCAGCTTAGTTCACTTTGACATAGGAGTCGCAACTACATCATTTTGAGTCCCAGAGTACCCACGATCCTGACAATTCCCATAATGAGTAGCTCATTTTGAGGTATGTCATCATATAACTTCGGTTTTTGTTTATCTCTATGTTTAAAAAAAAAACATTACAATTACTTTTTCAATGATATACATATCTAATTGTATTATATTTTTTTCTCGATCCATTTCAGTCGATGATATGTCTGTCATTATCTACAAATATCCAAAAGCTTTGAACTAAAGTATGTTTTTTTTAAAAAATATAAAATTTGTTTTTATCAATTTATGTATTTTTTATGATAAGTAGTTATCCCTTATGTAGTTTAACTCCGAAAATTACGGTTTTTTATTCATAACCTATCATATCTTATTTTCTACATGATTGAAGATGATTTTGAGTAGGATGTTTTGTATTGGATGTTATAGATTATTATGTAGGATTTTTCTGGATTGTATTTAAATGTTTAATTTATATTCGAAAGTTATGTTTGAATTGGATTATGTATCATTTTATTATTATTTGTATGTTTCGATGTTGTGCTTAGATTGTATTGTTAGACTTATTTATTATGTTTGGATTGAATGTTGTGGTGTTTGGTTCTGTAATGTAAATATTGTATTATTTAATTTTAAATGTAAATATGTTTTGATAACCATCATTTGTGATGGTTTAATATTAATTGTTATAATTTATGTAAATAGGGAAAACACCAAAATAGTGAGGTGCTTAAAAATATATCAAATTTAGCGATAGAAATTTAAATTTTCATCACTATTTATTATAAAATTAGCGATGAAAATTTAAATTCGATCGCTATTTTTATGATGAGATTAGCGATGAAATTTATATTTCTGTCAC
>JBBUKS010000002.1:7305372-7320600 GCA_038050645.1 Hedychium gardnerianum | reverse complement strand
ACCTTATTTTGTAGATTTAACTTGTATGAATTTTTCGCATGGATCACGGAAGGGATCCTATTTTTTCGCTGCGATTTAATTTTGTCGCATAGGATACCCATCAGGACGGATCATCGAAATGGATAGAGATAGAAGTTCTAGGGCTTCCCTCTAAGGGGAGAACCCTTCCCCAAGAAGAGGGACAAAGTCTCAAACCAAGATGGTTCAAGCAAGGGTTTTCTTGACCCTTTTATACTTGCCCAGAATTTACAAATCTGTCCCTTTTGTTAGGCTTCACAAAATCTAGTTTTTCACACTCTAAACCACTTAATCTCAGGTTAGGCTCTGAATAAAAGTTGTATATCTTGAGGTTATCTACATTATGAAATTTTAATCAGCCAAAAACTCCAACCGAGCATAAAGTTATAGCTATTTTACTTTTGATCCCCAGGCTATTTGGAATTCAACATGGCCATGTCTGGAAGACATGGCCCAAAGTTGAGGTTGAGTTGCAAGTGAGACACGGCCTTGACACGGCCTAAACACGGTCATGCCTAAAAAATAAGGCCATGTCATAGCCTAAACATGTCCTAAACACGGTCGTGCCTCAAGGCATAGCCTGTAAATGAGGAGCTCCTGGAAGGGGGTCATGGACATGCCTTTTAGAATAGCTAAACGTTATTTTCTCATCTTGCACCCCGAATAGAAGTTGTAGTCATTGAAGTTATCTTCAATTTGATATTAAAAAATACCTAAAAACTCTAACCAAGCCAAAAGTTATGGTAGTTCAAAGTTTGGTGAATAAATCTAGGCGGAGCAGGAGACATGGCCGTGCTAGGGAGGCATGTCCGTGCTTTTTAGCATGGCAAGATGATGGATTCTTCTATTGGACTCTAAAGAAAAGTTGTATAACTTGAAGTTATCTACGTTTTGGAAGTTGATTCAGCCCGAAACTCCAACTTTGTGCAAATTATAGTCATTCTATGTTTCGTCTACAGCTGCCCAAAATCTAATATGGCTTCAAATATGCTCCAAATCGCATCCTATCAATAAAAATACTCAAAGAGCAATTCTCCGAACTAAAAGAGTAGAAGTATGCTATAATAATGAAATAGGGTGCAATACATATAAATTGTGCTTATGAAATATAAGTAGATGTGCATCAAATAATGTATAAAAATATATATAATCTACGCACATTATAGAGTAAAAAATGTATAATTTTAATTATGAAATTTAAATTCCATATAATATGTTTTAAGTGCAGGGAGAGAGGGCACTACAAAAATAAGTGTCCTACTCATAAGATTTAGATGACACCACCAGCGATAAAGGAGTAACCAATGCTAGAAGCCCAAAGGGACAAAGTGCACATCACGTGCTTCAAGTGCTTGAGATTCAGGCATTACAAGAACCAATGTCCGGAGATTCTGGAGCCACAGACAGCTTCGAGCACTCCCGCGGTCCAGGCGCCCCTATCGGATATTGCCACCCCGATGGGTCCAGGCGCTCGAAAAGGTTTCAAGCGTCCAGACTAGTATATGATCGAGTCAGGATAAAGCGCGACTAATTTAGATCGAATGAGGTCAAAATCCAAGCGCCTAGGGATGATCTAAGCGCTCGAGTCAGCTATAAAAGGTCTCGACCAGAGACTCAATATCATCATTCTAAGAGTTGTTCTACGCTTCTCGAACTCCAAAACACTGCTACACTCAAGCTTCAATGACGCAACAATGTCTCGACACCACTACGAGCTCAAATGAGCTTAGCTTTTGGTAACGCGTACTTAGTTGCTTCCATTTTCACTGTGGATTCTTTCTATACAAATCATTCTAAGGGTTGGTAAGATTGTTAATGAACTCTACCTTTGTAAAGAAGCAAACTTTCTTCTCTATTGAGAAGAAGGTTAATTGTGATTGTCCATCGAAAGCAGTAAAAGTGACTGCGGGCCTTGGAGTAGTAGCCACGAGGCTGCGAACCAAGTAAAACTAACGTGTCTCTATTTTTAATATTTCGCTGCATGACTCTGTCTTTTGAGAGATTCTTGAATGTGTACGAAGCATGTTATTCACCCCCCCCCCTCTAGTGCTTTCTCGATCCAACACTAAGTTGTGGCACAGGAGACTGATAACACTCACCTAAGACTCATTTCAAAAATGAGTCAAATGGTTTAGTTAAAGGTCTACCAAAGTTTAAAAAAACTTAGAAAATATAATTTGTAATGCTTGTCAACAAGGAAACAGACCAAATCAAATAACAAATTAGCTAACCTAAATCGAACCAACTCAATACTTGAACTTCTACATTTAGACTTGCTTGATTCTCACGGGGTTAAGTCACTAAACGGAAACCAATACTATTAGTAATAATTGATGACTATTCAAGATTTACCTAGGTAAAATTCTTAAAACATGAAGATGAAACATTTGAAAATTTAAATAACTTGTGTAAGTTAATAGAAAATGAAAAAAAATGTAAAAAATCAAAAGAATAAGAAGTGATCATAGAGGAAAATTTGAAAATCATAGGTTTACTAAATTTTGCCTAAGTAATAGTTATCACCATGAATTTTCATGCCCTAAAACCCCTCAACAAAATGGAATAGTAGAAAGAAAAAATATAACCTTACAAGAAGCCAATAGAACCATGTTGAATGAATACAATCTATCTAACCAATTTTAGGCTGAAGCAATAAGCACATCCTACTACATCCAAAGTAGAATACTAATTAATAAACTTAAAATAAAACCCCCTATGAAATCTATTATAATAAAATACTCAATTTAATCTACCTAAGAGTATTTGGCTGCAAAGTAGACATATTGAATACCAAGGACTACTTAGGAAAATTTACATCTAAATCAATAAATAGACCTTTTCAAGGTGATTCCACAACTAGTAGGGCTTATAGAGTTTATAACAAAAATACATTGAAAGTTGAAGAAACAATCAATATTATATTTGATGAAGAAAATAATTCCAATCAACCTAACAAAATTAATGAACAAAATGTTAGAAATCTAGAAGATAATGAAATTAGACCTGAGTCTAACACAAATGAACAAGAAGAACCAAGTGTTAATCCTAACATAAGAGCACCTAGGTTAAGATCTAATCACCTAGTTGACCAAATTTTGGATGACCCAAATCTAGGAGTTCGAACTCAATCCTCTTATATAAACTTAAGTCAAATAGCCTTAATATCAAAAATTGAACCAAAAACCATAGAAGAAGCCCTACCTAACCCTGATTGGATCATAGCAATATAAGAAGAACTAGCCAAGCTTGAAAGAAATCAAGTTTGGGACCTAGTACCTATACCAAAGGAAAAAATCAATTATTTACACCAAAGGGATCTCTAGGAATAAATTAGATGATAAAGGTGAAATTGTTAGAAATAAATCACATTTAGTAGCTAAGGGATTTAGTCAATTAGAAGGACTAGACTATGACGAAACTTATGTACCTATAGCTAGACTTGAATCAATTAGGATGTTGCTAGCCGACACAGCTCATAAGGGATTCAAGTTGTATCACATGGACATCAAGTCTGCATTTCTTAATGGATTCATTAAGGAAAAAGTTTATAGAAGTCAACCACCAGGATTTGAGGATCTTGACCACCCAAATCATGTCTTTAGGTTAAAGAAAATCGTGTATGGACTAAAACAAGCACCTAGGGCTTGGTATGAAATATTGTCAACCTACCTAGTATCTAAAGGGTACCAAGGATAAATTAACTCAACCCTATTCATTAAAACCATAGAAAAAGATTTTTTTTATATATATAGCACAAATCTATGTAGATGACATAATCTTTGGTTTAACTAATTTAAAATTCTTAAAATAATTTATTACCTTAATGAAAAGTGAGTTTGAAATGAGTCTAGTAGAAGAATTAAATTTCTTTTTAGGCTTACAAATAAAACAAACCAAAGATGGAAACTATATTTTCAAAACAAATATGATAAGGAATTAATTAAAAAAATTGGAATGAAAAATGCTAAAGAAATTAATACACCAATGGAAACAAATGTAAAAAATTGATAATGATCTAGAAGGAAAACCAGTTGACTTAAAATATTACAGGAGTGCAATAGGTATCCTGTTATACTTAACTTCAAGTTGACTTGATATTTTATTTGCAGTTGGTATGTGTGTTAGGTATCAATCATGTGCAAAAGAATCACACTTAACAATTGTAAAAAGAATACTTAGGTATATTAAAGGCACACTAAATGTAGGAATTTGGAACCCTAGGACAAACAATTTTGATTTAGTAGGGTACTCTGACTCAGACTATGCTAGATGTAAACTAGACAAAAAAAAAAGCACTAGTGATAGTTGCCAACTTTTAGGTCAATATTTAGTTAGTTGGTGTAGTAGGAAACAACAATGTGTTGCCTTATCAACTACTGAAGCAGAGTATGTAGTAATAGGGGAATGTGTAGCTTAACTACTGTGGATGATGCATATCCTAAAATATTTCCAAGTAAATTACAAAAATACAAAAGTCCTAATTAATAACATCAACTCGATCAACTTAACCAAATATCCAATTCACCATTCAAGAACCAAACACAAAGAAGTGAAACACCACTTTGTAAGGGACCACGTAGCTAGGGGTGACATTGTACTTGACTATGTTAAGTATAAGTCAAACCTAGCAGGCATCTTCACGAAACCCTTATATGAAGCTGAATTTAGCACACTAGAAGACAACTAGGAATGTGCTCAATATTGGTGTTTCCATGCATAGTTTAAAAATTTTGTTTTCAAAAATAAGTAGTGGAAGAATAATAATTTCCTAAATTATTACAACACGCATCACACGCATCACACACATTGACAAGACACACATGTGTCTGACATAATCATGGATAAAAACTTCTCGTTTAGAGATTATACTTGCGAGTTCGTAATCAAACTTTGTAGAGAGTGTTTAGCTAGCCTTAAATTCTAGCCTCTATTGGTATCCACTTTGAGATACCTTCAAGACAACTCCTCGAGCAACAAGTTTTGTCTTCGATCGATACTAGCCAAGCATGAAGACGATGCGATCCGAGAGAGATCCCGGCTTGACTTAGTACTCGGCGACACAAGGGAACTCGGTGGTACCAATTGAGATGGACGACAGTTGTATGGTTGTTGTCCGAAGGCTAGAAACCTCGCTACCGATGAGGGGAAGTAGGTTCGACTGCGGTAAAATTTTGGTAGCAATTATTGTTGGCCAAAATAGTCCCTGAGTGGTAGAACTTGTTGGTCGGCGCTGTTGGAAGATGTTGTCCGACAGTCCTCTTTGCCAGCGACAGCAATGCAAGCGCTTGCAACACCAAAAGGAAGAAGGCGGCAGCCCTTGGCTGCTATCCCTACTATTTCGCGGCTGCTACAGCTACTACCAATGGATGTTGGTGTTATTGTCGGCAATAATGGCCGGCAGTAGATGGCCAGAAAGAGAAGGGAGAGCTAGCGGTGGCTCTCCTTGGGCGGCGGCAAGAGAGGGAGAGGGAGAGGGAGAGGAGAGGAGAGGAGAAGAGAGAAACCTAATTCATAATTAAGTTTTTCTTCATCCTTGAATCCTATTCAATTCTTCACCTCTTGTTCTATGAAGGGGTATTTATATACCTCTTCACTATGACTTGGGGAGCAAGTCATAACCCAAGCCCACACCCAAAATCCAAGCCCACATTATATGTGTTGGTTCAATCCATTAGCAATAGGTTTGGTTCAAAGACCAAACCATCTTGGTTAAACCAAAGAGGGTCCAATACATCTACAAGAGATGTGGCCCATCTGCGCTTCCATTCTGACAAAATATCTTTCATACTTGTCCTTCCATTTGGTCAAATCAAACTTAATCTCTCTCAATCAGAGAATAATATTCTCTAACTTATTTTACATCTTTCAAATATTCTCGTAGTGCGTGTGACCCAATAGATTCTCGGTTATATTGGTCATTCATAATTAACCATTAATTATGAATCGATCATGAGTGACACCTAGTAGTACATTATGACCCCAATTAATCAAAAAATCATAGTTGATCCAAGAATAATTTTGAACCCTTCAGCAACTATAGCTATTCGTGCGTTTATTCCTTTCACTCATCTTATACCCATTTGATTTAGGACATGGTCTATATGTCAGTTCCGACTAGGCTGACTATGTCACACCTAGCCCAAGTAGTAATTCCTTGTCCTGCAGATTTAAATTATTCAAAAACATATCCAAGAAGACCATCCTCTTGATATTTTTTTTTGCTTTAACCAAAGACTTACGAGTAATAATCTTGACAAAAGGTCATAGGGTATACATCTCCTTATAGAAGGAATGGTGAATTCTCTATGGACTATTCAAACTCTTTCGGGCATATTGACTTTTATCCAATCATCTCAGATCCATACCTCCAAAGAGATGATCGCTTAAGATATCAAAGCATAAGTCTCCAGTACCAAGATGACTTGAATACCTCAAGTCTAAGGAAACTTGCACTCAAGTTGTAGTAAGATCTTCATTGACATGTATAGAATCACATGAAGTCTCATAGTAGGTCACATCCAATAAACTAGTTACCCTTATTCAACATTCATATGTTAACTCTCAACATCCCAATGTTTCCAGCCAGCGAGCATCAGCTGCTTGGACAACCCAAAGAGTATAACATATGCTAGTCTCATAGAATTGATTATGTCCAGTTTTATCAATTCATCGACTAGGGAAGATTTCAATACATACAAAATTACACATGATGATATCCAGTAATTATGATTCAATCACAATTTCTCTCATACTATGCACCGTATTGTGGACTTCAATATCAAATCATATACATCGAGAATGTACACCCAAATAGTGAATCTTATTTATCCAATAAAATGAATAATATCTAAGGCGATTGCCTTAGGACACCTCTCAAATATAGCATACTCTCACTTGGCCTAATGTCAATCATCTTGGTATCTAATATCATAGGCTTCTAAATGACTCTCAAACTTACTTTGAGATAGAGTCTTTGTTAAAAGATTCGCTAGGTTTCTTTTGGTGGGAATTTTCTCAATTTGTATTTCTTTCCTACAATTGATCTCCTTGATCAAATGATAGCGACAAAGCATATGTTTATATCGTTGATGAGACTTGGGTTCCATGGCATGTACAAAGGGCCCATTATTGTCGCATTAAACTAGTAATGCTTCAACAATGCTCGGAACCACTCCAAGTTCAGTGATGAACTTCTTGATCCAAACTACTTCCTTTGTTGCTTCAGAAACTGCAATGTATTCCATCTCAGTGGTAGAATTAGAAATGATTTCTTGCTTTGAACCTTTCCAACTTATTGCGCCTCCATTTAAGGTGAATATGTATCCAGACTAGGACTTGAAATCATCCTTATTCGTCTAGAAGCTGGCATCAGAATACCCACGTATAATCATATCACCTCCTCCATATACCAAGAACAACTCCTTAGTTCTTCTCAAGTACTCAAGAGTTGCCTTGACAACCACCCAATGATCCATGCTTGGATCCGACTGATATCTACTCGTGACACTCAGAGCGTATAATACATTGGGCCTTGTACATAACATAGCATACATGATTCATCTTATAACTGACGCATATGAGATTTGACTCATGTAAATCCTCTCATCTTATGTGCTTGGGCACAAAGACTTCAAAAGGTGAATCACATGTCTCATGGGAAGAAAACCTTTCTTAGATTCATCCATGCTAAATCATTTTAGCATTTTATCTATGTATGTAGATTGTGAAAGACCAAACAATCATTTTGATCTATCTCTATAGATCTTAATCCCAAAGATCTAGGTTGTTTCTCCCATGTCTTTCATGGAGAATGTTTTGGACAATCAAACTTTAACTGACTGCAGAACGGGTACATCATTTCCTATGAGTAATATGTCACCAACATATAACACTAGGAACATGACCACACTCCCATTAACCTTCATGTACACTCAAGGTTCATCAAGATTTTGTGAGAAAATAAACTCTTTGATTACCTCATCAAAACAGATATTCCAACTCCTAGATACTTGCTTCAGTCCATAAAGGGACCGTTGAATCTTACATATTTTGTTTTAGTCAACAGATGTGAAACCCTCAAGTTGCATCATATACACATCCTCGAACAACTTCCCATTAAGGAAAGCTATTTTCACATTCATTTGTCATATCTCATAATCGTAATGAGCTTCTATGGCTAGGAGTATCCGAATGGATTTAAGCATAACTACTGGTGAGAAGGTTTTGTCATAGTCAATATCATATTTTTGACGATAACCTTTCTCCACTAATCTTACTTTGTGAGTAATCACATTACCTTCCATGTTGGTTTTCTTTTTGAAAACTCACTTACACCCAATAGGTGTTATACCTTCAAGTGGGTCCACCAAGTTCCAAACTTGGTTTTCACACATGGAATTCATTTCCGATTTCATGACCTTTCCTTTCTGAACTTTTCAGAACTTCTTCATAACTAGTAAGCTCCTCATCTTCAATGAGTAACACATCTCTCGATTTACTTATGAGAAATCTATATCTCTCGGGAATTAGACGTGTCCTACTATAACTACGAAGAGGTGGTGTATCAACAAGTTCAACTATTACCTCATCCCTATGAGTAATCAGCTATGATTCTTGATTAGGCATCTCTTTTGTGTCTATTGGAGTCTCTTAAAACTATCCCAAGTTTAACCTTACTCCCACTATTTTCCTGTAAGAGAAACTCTTTCTCTAGGAATATAGCATGCCTTGAGGCAAACACCTTTTGTTTCAAGCGATGATAGAATTGGTAACTCCTAGTTTCCTTAGAGTAACTAATAAATAGACACTTATCAGACTTAGCATCTAGATTATTCCATATAGTCCTCTTTACATAAACAACCCCATATCTTTAAATAAGATAAATGAGGTTTCTTACCATTCCATATCTCATATTGAGTAGTAGAGACTGCTTTAGTAAGGACTCTATTTAGCAAGTAAATAGTTATCTCGAGTGCATAACCCCAAAAGGATTTGGTAAGACTTGCATGATTTATCATTGACCTAACCATGTCCAATCAGGTTCAGTTTCACCTCTCTAACACACCATTGTGTTGTGGTGTGTAAGGTGGGTCATTGAGACAATATATCATTATTCCTAAGATAATATAAAAACTCTTGGCTTAAGTATTCATCACCTTGATCTGATCAAAATATTTTAATACTTTTGCTAAGTTGTTTATCTACTTCATGTCTTAATTCTTTGAACTTTTCAAAAACTTCGGACTTGTATCTTAATAGATACACATACCCAAATCATGAGTGATCATCGATAAAGATAATGAAGTAGCTACAACCTCCTTGTGCATGAGTTGACATAGGTCTATATACATCGGTATGTATAAGGCCCAATATATCATTCTCTTGTTTACCTTTTTCTTTTTAAAGGTAACTTAGTCATCTTGCCTTTTAAGCATGAAGCATATGTATCAAATAAATCCAATTCAAAAGATTCCAAAATTCCAAACTATGGAATTTGGACATGCATTTCTTACTTATATGGCCAAGGCGACAATGTCACGTGTAGGAAGTTAATTGATCATCTCATTTAGCACGTTTGCTACTTGTTTTGATATTGAATATGTCATTGGATATATCTAGCGCATAGATACCATTGCATAACATTCTGATTGTATAAAGAACATCATTCAAAGTTATGTAACAACGATTGTTACAAAAAGTTATATGAAAATCTTTTCTATTTAAGAAAAAATAGAAATAATATTCTTTATTAACGATGGAATATAATTACAATTATCCAATTCCAAAACTAGTCCGCTAGGGAGTTTCAACAAATAAGTTCCTATGGCTATGGCTGTAACTTTTGCTCCATTGACAACTCACAAATTTGATTCTCCCTTAACTAGTCGTCTACTATTATTTAGCCCACTTATGTCATTATATATATGTGAGGCACACCCGGTATCCAATACCCAAGTGTTTGAAAAAATAGTATGACATTCAATAACAAAGATACACGAAGGAGATGGGGCATCGGATGTCTTTCCTTTCTTCATGGACTCAAGATAAATTTTGTAGTTTCTTCTCCAATGTCTCATCTTACCACAATAGTAACATGGGCCCTTTGTAGCCGGTTCTTCTTTCTCATCCTTGAGAATAATTCTTAAGTTTCAAAGTCAATCCAAGAAGTTCAACCCTGTCAATTTGTTTGTTTTCAAAATTGAACGCAAATTTAAAAAAGACATATTCATTCTATTAATCTACAAAATGAGCATATATGAGAAATGAATTGTATGTGAATGCAAACAATTCACATACACGAAAATGGTCCCACTTGTTTATCGAATTCAAGAGCCCTTACTTTAAATTTGGGAGAAGGTAGGTTTTCTCCAAGTGGATTGATATCCACTATAGATAAGAACAACCTTGGAGAGAGTCTAACAAGTCATTTTTAGTTCTAGTGGTAGGTATCGACTATGCCAATTATATATCATATATATATATATATATAACTATCACATTCTGCTATCAACTAATTGATATTTGTATAAACATCGGGTTGTTAACTCATTAACATATATACATCATATGTATATCACTCAACTTCACCCCTATCCACATTAACCTTGTAGAGAGTCCAACAAATCAAAGCTTTAAGTTAAAGCCGACCCATTAATCATGAGATCATATCTCAATGGTTTAAACATGTATAATTTCAAGTTGAGCTTGGAGAGAGTCCAACAACCCAATCAAAAAACTAAACTCTGATTTTGACCAAATTAATGGAAGGTGTAGACTTTAAAATTTAAATAAGAAATTTTATTTTATTTATTTTGGTCACATCAATTTCATGCAAAGTAGATAAACTATCTACATGAAATTACATGGCATAATCATAACATATTTCATGGCATAAATCATGACATCAATTATGACATTAATCATGATATAGTTGTCATAAATTAATTAGGAAATCAAATATTATAAAAAAATTGGTTTCCATAAACCAAGATCCTTTAATTAGATTAGGAAATAATTTCCAAATTTAATTCAATATTTTATTAGGAAATAATTTTCAAAATTGGATCTCCAAACAAATTAGGAAATCAATTTCTAGATTGGATTTCCTAATAAATTAGGAAATAATTTTTAAGATTGGATTTTCTTAACAAATTAGGAAATAATTTCCAATATTTGATTTTCTTAACAAATTAAAAAATATTTTTCAAGATTTATTTTCCTAAAAATTAGAAAATATTTTCCAAGATTAGATTTTCCTAACAAATTAGAAAACTTTTTTCAAGATTGGATTTTCCGAAGATATTAAGAAATAATGTTCAAGATTGGATTTTTCTAACAAATTAGAAAATAATTTCCAAATTAGGAAATTTCCTAACAAATTAGGAAAATTTTCCAAAATTAAAAATTTTACATCGGATTATGAAACAATTTTTGTATCCGTAATTTTCTAAATTACTATAAATAAAATTTATGACAACCTACACATGAAAACACAGATCTACAATTTATGTTGAAGCGTAAGCAACTCTGATACCACTGTTGGTGTTTCTAGGCATGTTTTAAAACATTGTTTTCAAAAACAAGCAACGAAAGAATAATAATTTTCTAAATTATTATAACACACATCACACACACCCACAAGACACACATGTGTCCAACATAATCATAGATAAAAACTTCTCGTTTAGAGATTATACCTACAAGTTCATAATCGAACTTTGTAGAGAGCATTTAGCTAGACTCACAAGGCTAGCCTCTATCGGTATCCACGTCGAGATACCTTTAAGGCAACTCCTCGAGCAACAAGCTTTCATCTCCGATCGGTACTAGCCAAGCATGGAAACGATGTGATTCGAGAGAGAGATCCCGGCATGACTTGGTACTTGACGGCACAAGGTAACCTGGCAGTACCAATCGAGATGGAATACAACTGTATGGTTGTTGTCCGGAGGCTAGAAACCTCGCTGCTGACAACGAGCAGTAAGTTCGGTGGTGATAAAATTTTGGCAACAACTATTGCTGGCTGGAATAGTCCCTGGGTGGCAGAACTTGCTGGCTAGCGCTGCAGCACCAAAAGGGAGAAGGTGGCAACCCTTGGTTGTTGTCCTTGATATCCCACGGTTGCTACAACTGCTGTTGGCGGCTGCTGGTGCTTCTATCGATGGTAGTGGCTGACAGTAGATGGCCGAAGGAGCAGGGACAGCCTGTGGTGGCTCTCCTTGGGCGTCGGTAAGAGAGGGAGAGGAGAGGAGAAGAGAGAAACCTAATTCATAATTAGTTTTTTCTTCATCCTTGAATCCTATTTAATTCTTCACCTCTTGTTCTATGAAGGGGTATTTATATAACTCTTCACTATAACTTGGGGAGCAAGTCATACCCAAGCCGAAATCCAAAAACTAAGCCCACATCATCTGTGTTGGTTCGGTCCATTAGCAATATGCTTGGTTCAAATATCAAACCATCTTGGTTTAAAACCAAAACAACTTTAGTTCATAACTGATGTGCGTAGATTATATATATTTTTAGACACTTTATATTGCACATCTACTTATATTTCATTGACATGATCTACATTATTGCACCTCATTTTATTATGTTATCATGCTTTTTACTCCATATCATTCGGAGATCTGTTTTTTCTTTATTTTCATTGACAAGGTGCATTTCAGAGCAAAATAGAACTTAAATAGAGAGCAAAGCAGAAACCAGAGAAGGAAGCAGAGCAGTAGGCCAAGACCCATGGTCGTGCCTCCCAGGCATGGCTAAGGAATTGGATGTGCCCCCAAGGCACGAACATGCTTCAACCATAGAAGGAACTCAAGGCACGATCGTGTGTCCCAGATACAACCATGTGACATTTTTAAAGAAGCCCAGGTATGACCGTGTGTTCCAAACATGGCCATGTGCCATACCTGGAAGAACTTCAGACACGATCGTGTGTCACAGACACGGCCGTGTCTGTCCAGCAATGCTTCCTTAATACTGGGTTGTGCCTCATAGGCATGGTCATGCCTTCACTATACTTAGCCTCAAGAACAAGTCATGCCTATCAGGCACGGCCTTGTGCCAGAAAAATATGGGTTGTGCCCCATGCCTATAAAAGGGTTTTTTTATCCCTTTCTCAAGGGGAGGTTGTTCTTCCCTTCTAGGGAGAATACAAGGTCTATCACCACTCCATTTTCAGAGATTTTATCAGCAATCTGAGGTGATCTTCTCCGATTCATCCATCATCTGAGCAAGGAGAGCACTCCCAAAGACTAAGACAACAACCGGTTAAGCATTCTTTCCCTCTTCTCTCTAGATCAGGCTAGAATGTTTATTTACATGTCTTTATGCTTTCTCTCCTTATTTATGGAGTAGATCTCTTGCATTCTAGAGTTAGGGAGTATTTATGATGTGATTGATGATGTATGAACTTTGGATATGTCAATTTCCTATTTCTACGAGATGTTACCTCTTATGCTGTATGTGTTGTGTCTTATACATGTTTGACGAAATGTGTATGTGAATGATGCATGTAGATCTAGGGTGTTTACTTATATGTTAAGGTTGCTATTAGACTGGATAATCGAGAGATCCTTAGTGACAAAGAATTCTCATTCAACTGAACATTTGTGCCCTTAGTGACAAAGGACATCGACACTTATCCATTTTCTAGAGTTAAAAGACCTTTACATAGAACTAACCCTAGTTCATAGGAGTAGTATGGAGAATTAGGAGATGAACATGTTATAGGGATATTATCTAACATCATAGTGAAATTGAAAACCTAAAATCACTCCCTAATCCAACTTTCACAACTCATTTCCCTCTCTTCCCGGACCTAGACCTAACACACTCTCTCTCTCTAGTTCATAAACCTTCTCACAATCTCGATTAGTCTAGCTACTATCTTTACAAACTCACTAGTGCATTAATCCACAGTCCCTGTGGGATTGATATCTTTTTATTACTGATGACATAATCGTGCACTTGCGGCTTCGTAACACCAGTCCAACATACCAAGACTTTTTTGCCTAGCCTCAACCAGGACTTTCCTGCACACTCGGTCAAGCTGATTAGAACAATAATAACCCTTAACTTTGAACCTTTACCAATATCAAAACTTAGGTTTGATTAGCTAGTGCTTCTAGCACCAACATATATCACCCAACTTCACCCCTATCCACATTAACCCTAGAAAGAGTCCAACAAATCAATGTTTCAAGCTAAAGTCAACCCATTAATCATGAGATCATATCTCAATGATTTGAACATGTCTAATTTTAAGTTGGGCTTGGAGAGAGTCCAACAACCCATGCTTAAAAATTAAACTCTAATTCAAGACCATATTAATGGAAGGCGTAAGTTTTAAAATTAAATAAAGGATTTTTAAATTTTATTTGATCTCATCAATCACATGCAAAATAGATAAACTATTTACATACTTCTACATGGCATAATTATGACATACAATTAAACATGGCATCTAACATGGCATTAATCATGCATATGTCATGACATAAATTATGGCATAAGTCATGTCATATTGTTATAACTTAATTTAGGAAATAAATATGTTAAAGAATTTCATTTCACAATTCATAATTCCTTAATTAGATTAGGAAACAGTTTCCAAATCTAATTCCATAATTTAATAGGAAATAATTCTAAATCAAGAAATTTCCAATTAAATTATGAAATATTTTTCTAGATTTAGATTTTCCTAACAAATTTAAAAAATAATTTCCAAATCAGCAAATTTCCAATTTAATTAGGAAATATTTTCCTAATTTTTTTTCCTATTCATATTAGGAAATAATTTCCAAAATTGGATTTCCTAATAAATTATGAAACTTTTCCAAAATTGAAAATTTCTTATATCAAATTAGGAAACAATTTCCTTATCAAAAATTTCCTAAAATAACTTTTAGACAAATTTTGACACGGAAAACACAAATCTACCATTTATGTCAAAACACACAGTGACTCTGATACTACTGTTGGGTGTCTCAATGCGCGTTTTAAAATTTGTTTCGTAAACAAGCAGGAGAAGCAATAATAGCAAACTACATTATTACAACACGTGCATCACAAACGTACAGGATACACACATGTGTAGATATAATCACAGAAATAAATGGCATAAATAAATTATAACTGTTGGATGATGTGAAGTGGGAATGAAATCAACTAGCAACCTTTGGAAAAAACTTCTATATCGATATCCAC
>JBBUKS010000002.1:7292647-7305272 GCA_038050645.1 Hedychium gardnerianum | reverse complement strand
ACCATAACCACCATGAAGAAGAGTGTACTTCCATTTAGCCTTCTACACAAACCAAACACCTATTCCAAATGCATTTTAAAATCCTATAATGTGAAACCAAACATCTTAATGTTACTACTCTAATTCCTCCATCATTCAAGACAAAACCATAATCCAATCATAATATTACAACAATCTAAACTACACTTACAAGAAATTATATACCTTTGCCCTAAACAATTTAACCATCTACAAGACCACATCCTAATTCAAGTATCAAACAACTCATTACATATCATAAACTCATACTTACCCTCACTGAGGGAAATCAGCCAAAACCAATCACTGGCGATGGTTGGGATTAAAAGCAATGAGTCCAGATTCGATCGAAAAGTGGCCGACGCTATTGTGACAGAAACCCAACAGAATCAAATGTGTCACAACTCAGCTTCAACTTCCAGTAGAGTAGAAGAAGATGGAGATTTCAACTTACCTAGGTCTAATTGGTAACAATAGCCAGTGACCCTGGATCTGACCTAGCTCAAATCTAACTAGAGCTAATCAGAGGTCCCTGCGGTTGGACAGAGAAGAAAATAGAGAATCAGGGCTACTGATCAACCATCAAAATCAGTAGAGTACAAGATTCAACAATCACACCTTACCTAGATCTGGCCGTCTTAGATCAACAATTGACTGGCAGCTCCCGAATTGGATCAGCACCGAGCATGGCTAAGGTTGTCCTGGCCGAACAGCCGGAGTAAATCAAGTCAGCAGTGGAAATTGCGGAGGGGGAAAGGAAGACTTAACCCGAGTGGAGGCTATGATTGTGACCGGTAGTGTGCTGTGAGCGCTCCGGCGATCCCTCACTTAGCGACGATGGCTAAGGAATGGGGAGATCGAGAAGAGATAAGGAAATCAAAGACTCCCCTTTGCTCTTCCCGGTGGGCGGCGACCTCAACTCTTGGCCGGCGGCTGGCGATCGGTGCGATCGGAGAAGAGTGATCGAGAGAAGAGGAGAAGGAAACTCGTGATCAGCTCGGCGTGAAAAAAAAATCGAGTGGGGAGAAAATAAACAGTAGCCGATGTTTATTTATAGCTTTAAACCTAGGTTTTAATTATATTAACTTAGGTTTTGATTAATTCAATCCCATTTCAATTTATAATTACTCTAAATTAATTCATATGTTTTTGGTTTAATCCCTGAAAAATTTATAACACTCCCAAATATTTTCCTCTAATTGATTTCTTATTTTTTTAAAGCTTAATTTAAATTTGCCATATTTTACACAAAGGCGCGGTCGTGCCTCTTTAGGAGACTTTCTTAGAAATTCCAGAACCTCCCACAGCCTGGGCGTGCCTTCCAGGCACGACCATGTCTTCTCAAGCTGTGGTCGGAGGAATTCTAGAAAGAACCATGATTTGGCCATGCCTTTTGGCACGACCGTGGCTTGCTTTGCTACTTTCCCACAACAAGGCCATGCCCAAGGGACACGACCTTTTCATTTACCTGGGTATTGCCATGGGATGGCCGTGCCTCAAGACTGCAGACTAAAAGTAAAATGGTCATAACATTCCACATAGTTAGAGAAATGGGCTAAATCAACTACCAAAATGTAGATAACTTGGAGATATATAACATTTCTTTAGAGTGCAACAAAATAAACCACGGTCTAGCCATGCTAAAAGGCACGGCCGTGTAGCATCCTCTGCTCAGACTGCATACAAAACTTTAAACCACCATAACTTTTGGCTCGGTTGGAGTTTTGGAGCATTCATTATATCAAATTGAAGATAATTTCAAGAGATACAACTTTAGTTCAGAGTTAAACTAGAGATAAAGTGGTATAAGTGGTGAGAAACCAGGTTTGGCAGAGTCTCACAAATCTGGCAGATCTGGACCATTTGGGGACATATAAAAGGGTCAAGTAAACCCTTGCTTGACTCATCTTTGGTTTGGGGGCTTCTCCCCCTTCCTTGGGAGAGGGTTCTCCCCTTAGGAGGAAACCCTAGAGCTACCATTTCCATCCATCTCGACGATCCATCCACCGTTGGAGCAAAGAATCCATCCAAAGACATCGATATCGCATTGATAAGCATTCTCTTGTCTCTATTCCATGTATTGAGTTGTAGTTTGCTATTTTCTTTGTCTCTTGGTTGTATTTCCTTCTCCTTGGTATAGATCTTCTAATTTTATGATGTAGGAAGTAATTATGATGTGATTATTGATGTATGAACTATGGATATGCCAATGTCCCTATTCTATGAAGTGTTTATAACTTGTTCCATGTGTGTGATGCCCAACAATTCTCCAAAAAGGATTAGCTAATTAGACTTTAATGGGTTTTCACCAATTCAATGTTAAGAAGTAACTTGTGTAATCTAGACTGTATGATTGGGGAGCCCTTAGTGATAGAGGGTAGTCCTTTAACCAAACTTTCTATGTTACCTCTTCTACTTAATAGCATTAGAAGGAAATGGTGTTAACAGTTCAGGGTGAATTTCGCGAGTTTATACCGATAATTTAGTTAGAATCTCTACAAGATCATAAAAGTGGAGGGTAAGGAGGTGAACATGTACTGGGGATATTAACTAGCATCATAGTGAAACCGAAATCCTAGAATCATCCCCCTAAGCCAACTCACTCTCTCTCTCATTGATCTCTCTATCTAGTGCTTAGCTCACTCTGTCCCACTCTAGTTCTCAAGTTTTTAGCCAAACTTTGATCATCTAGATAACTTGCTTTGCGAACTTGACTAGTACTTAATCAATAGTCTCTGTGGATTGATATTTTTATTACTTGATGACTTAACCGTGTACTTGCGGTGAGATGAACATGGGTCCACATACATCAGTATGTATGAGTCCCAATACATCATTCTCTCATTCACCTTTTCCATTAAAAGGTAACTTAATCATCTTGTCTTTTAAGCATGAAGAACATGTATCAAATGAATATAATTAAAAAGATTCCAAAATGCTAGTGTTTTGCAATTTAGTCATGCATTTCTTGCTTATATGGCCAAGGCGATAATGCCACATGTAAGAGGTTAATTGAACATCTCTTCGAGCGCGTTTGTTTCTCATTTCGATATTGAATATGTCATTGGTTATATCTAGCGCGTAGATATCATTGCATAATATTCTTGTTGCATAAAGAACACCATTTAATGTAATGTAACAACAATTGTTACTAAAAGTTAGATGAAAGCTTTTTCTATTTAAGCAAGAAATAGAAAAAATGTTCTTTATTAAAGAAGGAACATAATAACAATTATTTAATTCCAAAACTAGTCCATTAGGGAGTTTTAACAAATAAATTCCTATGGCTATAGTTACAATTTTTGCTCCATCGTCAACTCACAAATTTGATTCTCCCTTGACTAGTCATCTAATATTCTTTAGCCCATGTATGTCATTACATACATGTGAGGCACACCTGGTATCCAATACCCAAGTGTTTGAAGAAATAGTATGACATTCAATAACGAAGATACATTAAGAAGATGGAGCATCAAATGCCTTCTTCTTTTTCATGGACTTAAGATAAATCTTGCAGTTTCTTCTCCAATATCCCATCTTACCACAATGGTAACATGAGTCTTTTGGAGCTAGTTCTTCTTTCTTGGCCTTTTTCTTCCTTTATCTTGAGTCTCTATCTTCCTCTTCTTAGAACCTTTCTTAGAAGAATCAAACAACATCGAATCAGTCACATGCTTTTGATAGGCCAATATTTGGTCCGAAGTATCATCATTTGCCAGACTTGGGGGAAAAGGCTCTTCGAAGACATAGATGATCTTCTCAACCTTAAGAACAATTCTCAGGTTTCAAAGTCAATCCAAGAAATTCGACCAAGTCAATTTTTTTGTGTCTAAAATCGAGTGTAAATTTAAAAAAGACATGCTTATTCTATTAACCTAGAAATAAAAAATTGAGCATATAAGAGAGATGATTTAAATATGTAATGCAAACAATTCTCACATATAAAAAGAAATCTCACTTGTTTATCGAATTTAAGAATCCTTACTTTGAATTTGGGAGATGGTAGGTTTTTCTCCAAGTGAGTTGATATCCACTATAGATAAGAATAATCTTGGAGAGAGTCCAACAAGTCATTCTTAGTTCTAGTGGTAGGTATCAAATATACCAATTATATACCACATCTATATAACTATAGCATTATGCGATCAACTTATTGATATTTGCATAAACATCGGATTATTAACTCATTAACATGTATACATCATATGTACATCACCCAACTTCACTCCTATCCACATTAACCTTGGAGAGAGTCCAACAAATTGATGTTTTAAGGTAAAGTCGACCCATTAATTATGATATCATAACTTAATGGTCTGAACATGTCTAATTTCAAGTTAGTCTTGGAGAGAGTTCAATAAACCAAACATGAAATTAAATTATAGTGATTACCATATTAATGGAAGGTGCAAGCTTTAAAATTTAAATAAGGGATTCATTTAATTTAGGTCTCATCTAATCCACATAAAGAAGGTATACATGCATCATAACTTATTTACATGCTTACAAACATGGCATCAATCATGACATTAGCATGACATAGTTGTCATAAATTAAATCAAGAAATAAATCATTATGAATTCGGTTTCCAAAACCAAGATTCCATAATGAGATTAGGAAACAATTTTCAAATCTTAATTTCTCTTGCGGATTAGGAAGTACTTTCAAACTTCGAATTAGGAAATGATTTCCAAAATTTGGAATAGGAAATAATTTCTAAAATTGAAATAATTTCCAAAATCCAGATTAGGAAATAATTTCTCCAAACTTGGAAGTTTCGAATCGGATTAGGAAACTTCTTTCAAATTTTGGAAATTCCATAACTGATTGGGGAACAATTTCTAAATTTGGAACAATTTCCAAATTTTGAAAATTCCTAATCAGATTAAGGATAAGTTTCCAAATTTGGAACAATTTCCAAAATTAGATTAGGGAGTAGTTTCCAAATTCGAAACAATTTCCAAAATTAGAAATTCCTAATCAGATAAGGGAGTAGTTTCCAAATTTGGAATAATTTCCAAAATTAGAAACACTCTCATTCGACCAAGTTGAGGTTTGGCCGGCCCTCTCCAAGAGGTTCTATGACAACCTACATCATGCATAAACCTATATCTACAATCATGTCAAAAATACAAGAGGCTCTAATACCACTTGTTGGGATTTACGCGATCAAAATACACATGTTTTCGATAAAACACACAGCAGAAGCGAAAATTGAGTTTCAAAAATTTCTACACATCCCAAAAATGAGTTTCTTCAACACGACTTCACAAAGTCCCAAGTTGTGTCTCTATTTCGGTACTAGCCAAAGGGAGGAGACAACGCAATCCGAGAGAAATATCCATGGCTCGATTTGTGCCCGGTGGCAAAAGCAATCGGGCGGCACAAATCGAAGATAGAAACTTGTTGTCTGGTGGCAGTGGAATTGCTGCCGATGGCTATGGACAATGACAAATGGCTAGAAGAGGGCCAGCAATGCAGGGACAGTCGGTGAAAGCAAAAGGACAATAACTTCTTGCTACTGATCGGTGCATGGACATCACTTGTCTGCGTCACCAGATGTCCGTCGGCAAGGTGCAGTGGCCGGGATGATGGCTGGAGGGGCCGACGGTAGAGGGCTATTTGTGGCGGTGGCTTGGACGGTGGCACAAAGAAGGGGCAACCCTTCTTTGTGGTCGACAACAAGAGAGGGAGAGGGAGAGGGAGAGGGAGAAATAGAGGGAAAAAAACCTAAAACCAACTCTTGGAATGATTCTTATGTTATTTCTCTCCCATCTATATCTTTATATAGATCTCCAACCGGGTTTTAAAAGCAAGTCCAAATTCATACCCTTTAAGCCAATCTGATCCATTAGCATTAAGTTTGGTTCAAAACCAAACTACCTTTATTTAAAAACAAACCAATTTTGGTTCACATCTAAACCAAAGAGGGTCTAACTCATCTACAAGAGACGTGGCCCATTTTTTCATCCAGTCCAATAAATACTTTCCATATTTGTCCTTTGTCTTGTCCAACTAGACTTAATCTCTCTCGATTTGAGAATCCAATTCTCAAACTTGTTTGACGTCTTTTGGATATACTCGTAGTACGTGTGACCCAATATGTTTCCGATTATGTTGGTCATTCATAATTAATCATTAATTATGAATAGATCATGAGTGACACCTAATAGTACATTATGCCCCCAATTGATCAAAAAAACCACAGTTGATTCCAGAATAAATTCTTAACCTTTCAATAGCTATAGTTATTCGTGCATCTGTTTCTTTCACTCATCTTATACCCACTTGGTTTATGACATGGTCTGTGTGTTAGTCTCCACTAGGCTGACTACATCACACCTAGCCCGAGTAGTAGTTCCTTTTCCTATGGATTTAAATTACTCAAACACATGTCCAAGAAAATCATCCTCTTGACATGTTTTTCTTTGGCCAAAGAGTTACAAGTAATAATCCTGACAAGAGGTCATAAGGTATACGTCTCCTTATAAAGGGAGTGGTGATTCTCTGTGTACTATCCAAACACCTTTGGACATATTGACTTATACTCAATCATCCCGTAACTACATCCCCTAGGAGATGTATAGCTAAGATATCAAAGTATAAGCCTCCCTGACCAAGATGACTTGAATACCTCAAGTCGAAGGAAACTTGTACTCGAGTTGCAATGAGATCTTTATCGACATATAAAGAACCACATGAAGTCTCATAGCATGTCACATCTGATGAACTAGTTACCCTTAACTAGCATCCATATGTTAACTCTCAACATCCCAATATTTGCAGCCAGCGAGGATCGACTGCTTGGATAAATCAAAGAGTATAACATATGCTAGTCTCATAGAATCGATGATGTCCAGTCTCATCAATTCATCGACTAGGGAAGATTTCAATATATACATAATTACACATGATGAGATACCCACTAATTGCGATCCAATCACAATTTCTCTCATGCTATGCATTGTATTGTGGACTTCATTAATTGAGTTTAAGATCAAAGCACAAACATAAAGAATGTACACCCAAATAGTGAATTTTATTTATCAAATAAATAATACAATGTCTAAGGTGATTGTCTTAGGACACCTCTCAAATATAACAAAGTCGAAAAACTCCCTATGGCTCAACACGGCCGTGCCAAATTGGCACGGTCCCCCTGGGAAACTCTTTGTGTCTTAACATGGGAAACTCGCTGTGGTTCAACATGGTCATGCCTAGCTGGCACGACCTGGCTGGGAAATTCTCTATGGCTTAACACGATTGTGCCCAGTTGGCATGACCCCCTAGGAACTCTCTATGATGTATCTTTAAACTCCATTTTTGCTCCTTTTCACTCTATGTCAGTGAAAAGCAAACAAAAGCAGATCTCCGAACAAAGAAGTAGTATATGATGCAAAATTAACATAAAATATGCCATGAATGCTCATGATGTGAGATAGGATGTGTGCCAAATGATAATAAAAACTCTATAAGAATTACACGCATCAAATCCCCCAGACCTAAACCTTTGCTTATCCTCAAGCAACTCAATGTCAAGATCAATGCATATGGATGAATGTCATCCCACAAAAGTAATTTCATTTCATCTTATCAAGTAGTATATCATCAAGCTAAGGCATACGATTAGTTTCACCAAGCTTACAAAGAAAGTTTACGTAGTTTACGTGCGCGTGCATAATTGTGTTCCTAAAGTTTTCAAGTTCCAATCGAAGTCAAGTCATCATTCCATTGTGTTCCCAAGGTTCTCAGTGTTAGGCACTTACCTTCCATAAACAAGGTTCATTCCCCTATCCAACACAAAGTCTCAAAGGAGCACTTGGTATTGAGAGAAGTCGAAAGGTGTTTCCCTAGTAACCTATCTCAATCTCAAAAGGGTACCTTATCGTTTCCACCCATGACAACTATTTTCTATCCCATTTCCTTTCTCTTTTAATACTCAACTTTGTTTAATGCTAAACATGTCTTCTTTTCTTTTCTTTTTGGGATTCTAATTTTTCCAAATGGGTTTACACAAACCGAGTATGCTCCAGTAACAGAAATGTTGAACAAGGGTCTCCTATGGTATCCCCGGTACTAATCCAAAAGAATGAATCATAACTACATTGTACTAAGTCAACTCTTTGGAAACACAAAAGGTGTAAGTGAATAGCTAAACTAACTAAGTAGGGACATGGTGAAACATCATCAACTCAACTAAGCTTATGCATAATTCTACTACAAGATAAGAAGAAGTGACTCTCTATAAGCACAAGCATATTGTCCACATAGCATTGTGTCTCAAAATATTTAAACATGCTTAAGGGACAAGCATACATCTAAATGCATCAAATTCAAAATGCAAAAAGGAAGCAAGAATGCTACAATATGTTGTGTGCAAAGCAACAAAAATATGATGTATGCTAACAAAATTACCTAACTAACAAAAATATAACTAAGCTTAATGAAAATAAACTGATTAACACCATACATACATCTCAAACAATCCACCAGACAAGTCAATCCAAAACTAGAGTTATTATGCTAACAAGTTCCATAAATCAAATGACCAAATCTGAAATCTTGCCATAGAAATGTCTCCCCTAGACTTGAGTGAGACGCACCTCCGGCACATAAGATCAATGTGAAGAACGAGGAAAATGAGGCGTCTCGTGCCTTAGGAAGACCACGCAACATGGTCGTGCCAAATTGGCATGACCCCCATAGGAAAGTCTCTGTGAGGTTCTTTTGCGGCTATTTGGTGATTGTTCAATGTCCTACCAGATTAAAGTCCAAGGTAGTTTAAAAGAAACTTCTAAACGATATGAAATGAGAAAGAACTTGGGCTGCCTCCCAAGAAGCACTTGTTTTAGGTCATAATCTCGATTCTTGATTTGACTCAACTCAGATCAAGAGGCTCAAAGAAGTCTTGTGCCTCATCCTTATCAATTTGCATGTGCACAAAATATTTCTTCAATCTCTGCCCATTCACCTTAAAAGTCCTCGATTCTTTCCTTTGAATATCCACTACTATGTCACCTTGATTTCAATTTACTAGGGAAAAGCCTAAGCCTATAATTGAATAATAATACCCTGTGGTAGCTAGCATGGGTTACTCGTGGTAGCTGCTGGAGAGGTTGGAAATGGGGCATGGTTCGTGCCGCTGGCACCCCCCCCCCTCCCACCCCCACGTGGTGAGCACTATGAGCTTCAGGAAATGGGACACGACCTCACCAATTTGTCCACGACCCATGGCCACGGTCATGGTAGATGAACTTCCTTTGGAAAATGTTTTTTGTATCCCATTTAAACTTCTTTTCATGACCTATCAAGGAAAATAAACAAAAGCATCTCTCTGTACTAGAAAAGTATCAAAATAAAACATGAATACGTGAAAACATGGAACACACACACAAGAAATGGGATAAAAATATGTGTCAAACTATAATAAAAATCCTATATGAAATACACACATCAAAATCCCCGGCAATGATGTCAAAAACTTGATGTGATTGCAAACCGCAAGTGCACAGTGCGTCATCAAGTAATAAAATATCGAAACCATAAGGAATGGTGGTTAAGTATAAGTACAATAAACAAATGCGATTGTCTATACTAATTGTGGGTTTGGGTTGTGAAAGAGCAAAAGATACAAAGGAAGAAATCAGAGAATTAGTTGAAGACAGAGAATGACCTAGATTAGAGAAAGAAGCAAAGAGAGTGATCCGAGAGAAATTGATGAGAAAAAGCAATTCGAGGACTTCGATTTCATGTAAATGAAGTTAAACACTTAATCTATGTTTGGTTTCCTATCCTCAATGATTTTTTATGAAGGTAGACTATCCTATGGTATCCGATGTGAACTTTTGGAACTACACCGACATATCAATTCCAATTCATCATCTACTTTCAAAGCCGCAGAGATGAGGGATTCCTTTCCTAAGGAGATTCCTGTCACATGATCTCACAACTCCCGAGTTGCCTTCTCTTACTGTATGGCAATGAATTGAAATCGATCCATTAAGATCTATGACAGCCTATGACTCCTCATGGCATACCGATCTACTTTCATAGGCGACTCTCCACATCTCAGATTTTTGCGGGTTGGAGGATTTAGTTCTTCTTTCACTTCATACCCAAATCCTTGTGGGATACGAATCTTGTTCTTTTGGCATCAAGATTGTATTCAATTAGTAGATCTAGACCACAAACACACATATCATTAAACAAAAAATAATTCAAACTCTATAGATTAAACAAGTAGTTGTTGGTGCAAGGAGCACCATAATCAAACCTATGTTTGATGTTGTCAAAAGTTCAAAGTTAAATCTTATTGTTATTTGATTAACTAATCAACTGTGTAGGATCTCAACTCTAAAAGCCCTAGTATGTCTGGAGGATCCGATACTAGACAAGAATAGTCTTAGTAGATCATGGAACCAGGCAGGAAGTCCAGATAGGTCAAGAGGACCTGACATCTAGAAGGTGGATTCGATAAGTATGGAGGGCCTGATATCGAATCAAGTGAAAGACTTGGTAGGTCGATCCAATGCTGAGCAAAGTCCAAACAGGTGTAGATGACCCGATGTTTGGCAGATGAGTTGAGGTAAGCAAACTGGAGGTGGTGTAGTGTGGTCGTGTCCTAATGAGGATAATTCTTAGGCGTTGATCCAACAGAAAAAACCAACGGAGATTTCCAGGTTAAGATCAAGACAGGTCGAACTGTCTTACTCATACATTTCTATATTTGTCTAACTCTATTTTTGCAGGACTCCTACTATTATATAGTCTGTGCTAACCTTATTTTGCAAGTAAACAAAGTTTTGAAATTAATGGGTTCGATCGACCGAACATGGGGATCATTCAACCAAATAAACCAAAATGACACAATATCAATAAGACAGCAAAGATGGAAATCACTGGGATCAGTCGACGGATCCAGGGGATTAGTCGACCGATCAAATATGGTAATACTCAAAGATCAGATCGAATCAACAAGGAAATAGTAAATGTAGGGATCAGTCGACTGATCAGCTGGATCAGTCAACCAATAAGCCATGATTTTTGGGATTGAACTGATCGAATCAGAGCAAAGAAGGAAGACCGCGGGGTCCAGTCGACAGATTGGAGGATCAGTCGACCAAAAGGATCAATCGACCAAAAGGATCAATCGACTGATCGATTTTTCAGTTGATGGAACGCAACTTATAAAAGAAGTCCTCGGGGTCCAAGCTGATCAACTCTCTTCTATGCTTCATTTCATCTCTACTGCTGATTATACAAGTGTTGCTGCTGCTATGTTAAAAGACTCGCCAATAACCTACGCCAATCTTCTACTCTTAAAGTTGTCAGTATATCCTTATTTTACTTACATCATCTGTAATTGTATATATCATACTTGTATGATCTTGCTTCTTCGAAAGAACTATAATAGTGACTAACCCATCGATACGATCCGAAGGGTCGTGGGTTATTGGAGTAGGAGTTGGCTGGGTTCCGAACCAAGTAAAACTAAACTGCGTCTGTGTCTTGTTTTATTTTTCGCTGCTATCACTTTGATTCAATTTTACGAATACGATAAAAGAAAAGGTTTTAATCGAATGAGATTCACACCCCCTCTCTCTTATCTTCCACGATCCAACAATTGGTATCAGAGCCAATTTGCTCTGAAATAACTTAATGGCTTTTCGAGTCCTTTCAAAATCTTTTCTATTTTTTGAAAAAAAAATTTCTTTACTCTTTTCTATAGCAATATCTTTTTCCTGCACTACTAATCCCAAGACAGTCTTGGAAAATTTCTAAGTTTTTTTTGCAAGAATGTCGCTGTCTCATCAAGAAGGGCAAAATATCTATGAGCCTCCACCATATGATCAAGATGATTTCCATTATTGGAGGCAAGCAATGGAATGGTTCATAAAAAGTGACAATTTCAACAACTTGATAGCATTAAAAAAGTGTTCTTGAGACTTAGAAGTAAACAAAAAGGTAATAGAGTTAATTTGTAATATTTTTCCTAACAATATGGTACACATATTAGAAAAGTACAAGAATGTATACAATTTTTGGACCTGATTGATCGAGCTTCATGAGATGTCGTTGAAGCTAGAAGGTCAAGCCGAACTTGAGTTCAAATCCCTAGAATCCTCATAATCAGACTCAAAAGAACTAGACCAGATCACCTTCATGGCATTTATGGCCAAGGAGGAGGTAGATGGATCTGACCCGAGTCAGAACAAGAGTTTGAGTCCAAATTCAAGATGACAATGGTCAAGGGGGAGAATCCTAACGAGGATCCAAAAGGTAATATTATAAATTTAAAATTTATAGATCATATAATATGTTTTAAATGTAGTGAAAGAGGGGCACTACAAAAGTAAGTGTCCTACTTATAAAAGTCAGCCCGCACAACCGGAGGCAAAGGAGGAATTGATGCCAGGAGTTCGGAAAAGGAAGGAGCACATCGAATGCTTAAAGTGCAAACAGATGGGTCACTATAAAAGTCGATGCAAAGAAAGAAGACCCAAGGATCCAGGAGGAGCAATCAAGATTATTAAGTTTACATTACATGAAAATACAAGTTTTACAACACATGTTAGTAATAATAACATAGCTAATCATTATTGCTCTA
>JBBUKS010000002.1:7266061-7281484 GCA_038050645.1 Hedychium gardnerianum | reverse complement strand
CATATTACTATATTAGCAAATCACTTTCACAATGATTGAGCATGCTTAATTTTACATGTTAAATTAAGTTAATAATTTAAATATAAGCATATTTAGTTTGATATGATTAATCATGTTAAAAATTTATTTTCATTTGGATACAATATACGTGAACATGATTTGAATATATAATAGGTTAGACAATGGACAATCAAAATTTTTTTGTTGAGATTGAAGAGTTTATAAATTTTGCTAAGTCTCATCTAGAATTTTTGAATGGTGTCAAATTGAAGGGTCCATGTAATCAGCGTAGATATAGAAATACAACTTTCTGTGATAAGAATACAGTGAAAGTATATATATGTAGGTATGAGTTTTTAAAATTATTACAACTGGTATTATCATGTAGAGTTGTATGTATTTGATCCAATTAGATCTTCCGTTACTTCATCATCTTACCCGATTGCTTCAGATGACTCATCAAGGCCTGTGAATACAATCAACGATTTACGATGCAATGAATACATATAATCAATCGACTATAGAGGAAACACCTACGCCCGAAGTTCAGAAATTATATAACATGTTAACAGTTAGTGAAAGAGAAGTCTGGAAAGATATTTCTTTCGATCATTCTCAATTATCAGTTATTACAAAATTCATGTAACATTATTTGTTGGATTTAAGTGAATGAAAAAAGTAGAGAGGAAAGAAATTTCATTGTGAATGAAATTTTAGTTTTATATTGAAAGTTTCAAGATATATTGGTTGATTTATATTGTTTTACATGTATGTATGATGTGAATATATGTATGGAGAGACTCTCTCTCACACGTGAGTGCGTAGGGGGATGCAAATCTAGGGTTCAGATTGTACTGACCCAAGTTAACTCGTATGCGAGCACGACCTGCGCACGTCAAATATTAGACTGGTCAAGGCAAAATTTGTCTAACCGAATGAACTAACGTTTTTCCATTCGAATATTTTTGCTAGCTGCTCAAATATAACAAATGCATTAATCGATGATCAATGAAGAATCTATAACTTCCAAATGTTTGAGCCGGATGAGTTAATGGGCAGTCAATGATTTTAATTCGGACATTGAATATTGCAAAGGGTCTAAACTCCTATATAAGGAGGTTGTGACCAAGAGCAAAACAAGAGCTAGAAGAAAATATTTTCCTCCATCGTCGTTCCCTCAAAATTTTCTCTTCATCGTGCATTTTCGCTCGATGGATAACAATCGAGTATTTTCTTAGTTCGTCGTGATTCATCAGTGCTGGGTGGTGATCATGGTCTACCACTGTATCCTGGAAAACAAATGACCTGAGAAAACCTCGAAGCACCGGTAGAGGTGGGACAAATTTGTTTTAAGGAAACTGCGTTAAGCGCAGGCCTCGGCGTCCACTCGACAAATTTCTTCCCGACTCGGTGTCCACTGGAGAACCATTCGATGATTGATTCCCGACTCGAGCGACGTGTATCCTAACTCGACGAAATCTTTCCCGACTCGGCGAGGGACTTTCCTACTCAAATACTTGCTTCCCGACTGAAGGAATCACTCGACGTCTTCCTTTCCCGACTCGACGTCTTTCTTTCCCAACTCGGAGATCTATTCGGGAGAGACTCGGCATCTTCCTTTCCCGGCTTGGCTATCCGCTCAGGAGGACTCGCATCCGCTCAGTGATCCGCTCGGGGGTATTTGGTTGAACCAGCCCCGTTGGCTGAGATTATCTATTTAGATCATCTTGACAGATAAATTAAAATTAATTTTATATAATTTTAATTCAACTATAATTTCTAAATATCTTCGACAAATAACCCAACCTTATTAAAATATACAGGACCACTCACGAACAATAATTCATCTGTACCAGAGACTCCTCTACGGGCAACATCCTCGAAGCATTCGTGATCTTAATTAACTGGACATTTAAAAAAGACAAGGAGTTAAACTGATAGCAAAAAAAATCCAGAATGGCAATCAGCTCACAGATTGTTTGAAATTGTCTATGACAACATTCCAAATCACTCAAAATACTCAAACAGCACCTGAATTTACTTAAAAGAATCACTTATTCTCTAAACGACATCAAACTGAGTTTTCTTACCTGACTGAATCTCTCTCCTCTTCGTCCATGGACCGTAGAATCCTCCTTTGGTCATGAAATTACGGCCTCCAAGATTTCGCAACCAGACCACGAGCATTCATAGCTGCCTAGCCGTGATCTCACGATGGAGCTCGCGACTGCATAATCATGGTTGCCACTTGATAATAATTTTGCAGCCGTATCACGAGCAATTGCGACCATCCGGCCATAAACCATTTGCGGCTAGGCGATCGCAATATCATGGCTTCTATGAATGGTTGCTAGCTCACGGCCACACAACCACACAAAGTGGTTGCAAATGCTCACGTTCTGACTTTGAAATTATGGCCAGGTAGAGGCCGTGATTTCACAGCCGCGAGCTCTACCATGAGCTCACGGCCAAGCAATCGTGAATGCTCGTGTTCTAGCCACAAATCACCGTGACAAAAAGAGGAGAAAACAAAGGTTTTTCCAGTTCGATTTGGGTAAGAAAAATTGATTTGATTGGGATTGGGATTGATTTGGGTGTCATGATATTTATCTAGAACACTAGATTATTATAGATGACAACAATCAGTAAAAGGATTATATCAAGAATTAGATTCGCATGTTTTGCGTGTCAATTATGATGCTACTGAGCATGCCAAATGTGGCTAAGGTAAGTAAGGACCTATGGAGAGGCAGTGGCCAAGGATGATGATAGAGATGTGGGTCTTCCATGGTTGGAGACCGAGGTTGGCAAAGGAGGTCAAAGGGATAGCATCAATGTTCAACAATTAATGTTTTGATAATTTATTAATATGACTTAAGTGTTACTTAATTTGGTGGCTAAGGTATTCTTAAGTTGTATTTATTGATTAAATCTTCCACCTTAAGTCAACTTACAATTAGTTGTAGTCTGACTAAAGAACAAATTGACATTCTTTAGTGTCCGACAATTTGGTTTTCCCTTTTTGAACTAGGAACTCAAAATTGGAAATTCACCACTTCCTTCAACCTTCTTTTTATATATATAAAATTGATGATCGAATGGACACGATAAGTTCCGATCAATATTCAAGAAGTAGCTAATGTCCACTTATTTCTCCGCCTAGATTTTTTCCAAGCAGCCTAGCAGACATGACCCTGCGAACCATATCAAACCGCCAACGTGTCGTCCCCTAATTGGCTAATCCGAAGACAAATCATCCGGACTGGATTTTCACAATATCTAGGAATCGAACGACGACCAATGGCTTGCCACTGACGTGGCGGCCTCCTCAGCCACTACTTCCCTTCCTCCGCTCCCTATTAATCGAGCCACCACCTCCCTCCACTTGGACTCGCTCACTCGTCGTTAACCGACAACTAGAACTCCACCTCGGTCGAGCTCTGGCGGTAAAATTCATGGCTACATCGGCAGTGCAGCACTCAGCATTCGCCGGCCAGACCGTGCTCCGGCAACAGAGCGAGCTGGCGCGCAAGGCTGGCGCCGGCAACAAAGGCCGCTTCTACATGCGACGTACCGTCGCCAGCGCTCCCAAGAGCATCTGGTATCTAATCCTCATCTATTTAATATATTATTTAATTATTATATCTGAAAAATATGTAATTAAATTCGTAAATAAAGGTATGGGCCAGACAGGCCCAAGTACTTGGGCCCGTTTTCGGAGCAGACGCCCTCGTACCTGACAGGGGAGTTCCCCGGCGACTACGGCTGGGACACCGCCGGCCTCTCCGCGGACCCAGAGACCTTCGCCAAGAATCGCGAGCTGGAGGTGATCCACTCCAGGTGGGCCATGCTGGGCGCCCTCGGATGCGTCTTCCCGGAGATCCTCTCCAAGAACGGGGTCAAGTTCGGCGAGGCGGTGTGGTTCAAGGCGGGGTCGCAGATCTTCTCGGAGGGCGGACTGGACTATCTGGGAAACCCTAATTTGGTTCACGCGCAGAGCATCCTCGCGATCTGGGCCTCGCAGGTGGTGCTGATGGGGCTGGCGGAGGGGTACCGCGTGGGCGGCGGCCCGCTGGGGGAGGGACTCGACCCCATCTACCCCGGCGGCGCCTTCGACCCGCTGGGCCTGGCTGACGACCCGGACGCGTTCGCGGAGCTGAAGGTGAAGGAGGTCAAGAACGGGAGGCTGGCGATGTTCTCCATGTTCGGGTTCTTCGTGCAGGCGATCGTGACGGGGAAAGGGCCGATCGAGAACCTCCTCGATCACATCGCCGACCCCGTCAACAACAACGCCTGGGCGTACGCCACCAACTTCGTCCCCGGCAAGTGAGAGGGTCGATTCGGTTTCGCCTTCGTTGCTTGTTGCTTCCCCTTCGAGTCTTCTACTCGTCCGTGTAACAGTATGTGGATGGAACAGTTATGTGCTTTGTATATTACTGCAAGTATATAACGCCGTTTTATATCCGTGTTTTAATCGCCATTTTAATATGGATGAGAACGATATTTCGTCTTTCTGTTTCCCTTGTTAAACCAACGCGATTAAGTGAATCTCAAATAGACCGAAGAAACTGGAAAGTCACCTGCAAAAATCTAAAATATTATGATGTAAGGTGTAATTACATCGCTAATCAAGTTTCTTTTTCAATAAACACAATCTTAACAATCTCTAATTTTTTTATTTTTTTTAATGTATAATACATTCATCTTACTATCATCATCTATCTTCTAGGACCCTGTACTTTTTATAACTTAATATTCAACTTTATATAACATAATAAATTTAATTATTATTTTATAAAACTTTTTTTAAATTTTTAAAAATATTTTATTATCACAAAAAACACTCGACATCAAAATATCTCTATTAACTCCGTTATTTTATAAAAATGATCCTCTATAGTCATCCCACACATCAGAGGAGAAAAAAAGTTTGTTTGATCACAAACTTTTCATGCTTTATCTGTGCCAGAACGAACAATTTATCTTTTATATTTGGCTTATTTGTTCCTAATTAGATGACATTTTTTGTGCATGCAGAAGAAAACAATCAAAACTATGTGAAGAAAACAATCAGAACTGGATTGGCAAAATATATTGACAGGGGCATCGAATAAGCTTTGCGAGAGAGGCCTTCACAATGTGTTTTCTGAAGCCCCCTTCAGCAGCTATTGGATTTGAGTATGACAGATATTTTAACCTGTATATAAAATTTAAATGATACTAGTTGAACCTACAACTTGTGAGACGGTTTCAGTAATGTTTGCTCTATACTCAGAAGTTTTATCGGTAGGAAAATAAAATAGCTAGAAATTGATTTCAAATAAGCTTGATAAAGTATCGTTTACTCGGATTTATTTAATTCTCGAATGAAGGCATCCTTCAAGTGGCTATTTGATACTGCAGCTCTTTGAGACATTAGATCGAAATCTCCACCAGATCTGATACAGCACCAAAAGAAAATTCTCAGAATACCTTTTGACGATAAACGAACAAATAGAGAAGAATGATGTTAAAGACTTCTTACGGGTCAAACACATGTCCACCTGCTTCTCGAACAATTACGGCACCAGCTGCTACATCCCTGTGATTAGCAACTGATTAAACGAAAGAAAACCTTAAGAAAGTTTGTTTGGTTTGCCTGTTTTGAATGTTCATATTAACATTAAGTACCATGGTCCACCAAATCCTATCTCATAGCACAAGTCAAGCCTCCCACATGCGATGCCACAAAAGTTCAGAGCAAGGGAACCACACATCCTGAGAGACCTTACCTGAGTAACAGAAATACAGTTAGTAAACGGTATTATTCAGATGTACGCGCTGCAAATTGCCACTTACTTTGTAAAGTAATTTGTTGATTTTGTTGGTTGTGTCATTGACTGTCTCTTTATCGCGCTTTGTACCAACCTGCACAGTTTAACCTTGTCTGTCAAATCCTGTGTTAATTACTAGTTTACTAGATTTTACATAAATAATATGAACGAAGCAATGTATCGACTATTGTCTAAAGCACAAAACAACCTTGAAAACATTGAAATCGAACTGCCACACTTAAACAAGGTTTTCACAAGCTAATGCACAAAAACATAGATTCGCCAACATATCTAATGAAAATATAATGGAAGAAGAAACCTTATGTTCTTCATTGCAATGCCAAAGAGATCAGAAACAATCTGTCTGAGAGCGTTGGACCCACATACTAGAACGTATACACTTGTAGAAACAACAGAAATGCCAGTGCAGTGGTAATAAGGTAAAACTGGTACGGTAAGCTACGTGATTCACTTTATAAGCACGTGCAGATTGTTCCATTCTTCATTGATAGATACTGATAAGTTATGGAAAAAAGCGCAAAGAGGAATTGAACTACTTGGGTTAACAAAAAGCTTGTAATTGACTTCATGATTCACCAAAGCATGTGACATGGATACAATTAAGAATTAAGAAGGATGATCATGAATAACACTAAATAGGTAAAAGAAATCAACTTTAGAAAAGGAACTATCAAACCCTTCTCAGAAGATATTATATGTGCGTAGTTTCCAGATCCATTTGCCATGGAAGTCAAAGATAATACTTGAGCACATTAGAATTGCTCAGCGTAGATTAAATTTCTTTGTTCCATTACCTAATAGCAATCAGGAACAACCAACCCGAATTTGAATGTTCTTCCAGTTAGATTAGTGTGACTTACCTCTCAGGCAATCTTTTTCTTATTCAATGATTACAAAAATATATAGATATATGAATCAAGCTTATGACCTGAGCATCTAGGCATCAAGCTGTTTATTGAATTTTCACTACTCTTCCATTAGCAGATATGCTAATTGAAGTAGTTATTCTGCAGCATTTACTTCTGACAATGTGCCATGAAGTTAACGAATAAACATTCAGTTATCTGATCATCATCGTCAACCATAATTACAATGAACTACTTTGGGCAAAACTTTCTGAAAACATGTAGAACATGTAATAGAAATAGAGGTGAGTCCATGTCCCAGAAGATAATTGATATAATAAATCCTCATGACTGACAATTCCAGTATCAATGTGAACAATGTGCACTGCTGGTTAGTGAAAGATGTTTTATTAAGTAAAAATGTACAGATTATACAGATATTGCTGACCTCAGTGACAAGAAGGGCCTTGACTAGTTCATTTTGAGATGAAGCTGCAAAACCAAAAAAAAATTAGCTACATAAGTGGAATTTCCAACACTTATATGTTCTCATGTTCCTCAAATATAGGCAAGCACACAAAAAGAGTATAAGAATAAAAAGAGTAAATAACATTTTAAGGTTCCATCCCAATATTGTAATATACCTTTTATAGGAGTTCCATTAAGGAAGGCACCTTGTCCAAGAACTCCAGTAAAGAGCTGCAAAAAATAACAGGTAATTAAACACTGTAGACAGCAAAACAAATTCAGCTATAGACGTGAGCAATTAACAAATTATAAATAAAAGCATGAAATCTATCATCATAATCAATAGATATTACAGATCATATTGATGCCAGATTTTGTAAAGCTTGACATGTTAGTGCAAAGCAAACATGACTCAGAGTGATAGTGAAGACATCCAAGATAACAAGGCAATAATAATTATAAGTTGTATGTCCTAAGAACAATGTGAATATCTAATTGCTCGTGTTGTTGATGTCATAAAAATTGCTCATCCAATTAAACATCTACATTCATATGTTACAAGAAATAACATCAAAGGACAAAACTTGGGTAACATTGCTAACTTTTAGTTGATTATCCTCCAAAAATAAATAAATGAACTTACCCAAAGTTTGTGAAGCACTACTTGTAGCTAAAATTTTATCAAATGGAAATTATCAAGCAATTAACTTATAGTAGAATAACAAAAATAGTAAGAAGATTACCAAACAGTTTAGGAATAATTTTCTTTAAAAAAATACAAATTCTCTATCATTTTGGTTCATATAATATTCTAAGGGCATACCTCCTCAATTATCGGATTATAGACAACACCAACAGTTGGAACCTTTCCAATAGTGAGACCAATGGAGACACAGACAAAGGGGAACCTGCATGAAATTACAGAGGAATGAATAAGGCAGAAACAAGAGAGAAGATTAGCAGTGTTCTTTGATTGGTATACCCATGGACAAAATTAGTGGTTCCATCCAATGGATCAACAATCCAGGTAGGTTCATCGGTCAGCTCAGAAATGCCAACAGCGGCAGAAGTTTCTTCACCAATAAACTGTGAAAAATAGTTAACACGTGAAACATTAAAGGTACCAGTTGGCCCAAAAAATAAACCAAAATTAATCTACTAAATTACAAAGAAACGAGATGTACTTTATGGCAAGGGTAGTGCTTCTTAAGGTAATTGAAGATGAGTTCTTCACATGCCTTATCAGTTTCAGTGACTAAATCCACCTGCATTCCCATAATGATTGCAATTGTCATCTCTCTTTTGTAGCCTCAGAAAGAATGTGTTAATTTTTCATTCCCTCTTGGGGGACAATGCAAACTAAAACTACTATAATTTGAGAATCTAACACTATTCATTGGCCCCAAAAAAATCAGCATTAAAGAAACTGAAAAGTGAAAACAAAAATCAGTGTAGAATAACTCACACAGCACTTGAGTGTAAGTAATTTGGCCTGAAGATATTCATTACTTCTAATCTCTAAATTCCATTCTACTTCATATATTTATCATGAAAATAAAAGATGTCCCAGGGATTGCACTTGAGAAACAAAAAGGACGAGAATCAGCTCCCTTGGTTAGAATGCTATGGAGTTATATATCTTTGTAGTGCGTAGCACGTAATCACATCAGCTTCAATACAATTGTTTGAAACACTTACGAATAGAGTACAGAAAAGAAAATGTTCCCAAGTTTACTGCATGAATTTTTAAACTTTTTCCCACGTTCCCAATTTGCATTTCGATTGTCAACAATCCACAAAGTTAAATAGTAAAGAATGTAAGAACTGATAGAATAAATTCCTATTGCCAGCATCATTCTAAAGCATATACTCAAATTCTGCAACTGCACGTTATCATACATAGAAATGGGAAATGTCCGATAAATTAAAGAAAAAAGAAATTCTCCATTTTGGCAGACATATTCGAATGTAAGCTTCATTGAAGCATCTGAACCATTCTAGATCAAACAATCAACAATCTTTATTCCGATTGCGCACGTAAAAAAAATGAAAATCCAGGACGAGAGCGAGAGAAAAAAAACGCACCTGGCCCTTGTGCTCCACATGCTTCGTCTGGTAAAAGCCTTTGCGAATTACCTAAGAGAAAACGAACGATCAAGGTCGACAATGGATTAAGAAGCAGAAGGGTTAACGGATCGAATACCTCTCCGGCACTCTTGGCGGCGTCCACTGCAACGGCGAGGAACCCAGCGAGTACCGAGGCATCTGAGATCAAAACCAATGAGGACGAAAAGCGATTGATTGATCGGGTGGACGAGAGGTGAGATGAGATACGCACCGTAGTTTTCTCCCATTTCGGATTCCGGTTCCGCCGTCGCCTGCGCTCTCTGCCGCGTGGGCTGAAGAATAAATAGATAAAGAAATCAGGAAGGAAGGGAGGAGCATATTCCCTACCTCATGGGGCGGATGCGTTCTCCCCACGGGGGATCGGCTACGCACAGAAGACAGCGTCCACCTTTGGATGATCAATCACCTGCCCTAAACGTGGACAGAATCTATCGGACGGATCGGACAGGATCTGCCTTCCATATCCCATGGTCGTCCCTAATTATTAATTTCAGTAAAAGGTTTTTTTGTTTTTTGTTTACCAGATCTTCACAACTCTCACCCAATCAATCACATCATCATGTTTTGTTCGAATCCACAAGTATCTTTCTACTCTTACTAATTCCCTTCGAAATATTTTTTAATCATGTTCTTTCTTTGATTTAGAAGAAAAGGAGGATGCTCACAAACACAACCAGCAACCAAACATTATTGATCTCATCTTTCTCAACAATACAGGAATATGGTAATATATTACAGGGTAATTCGACCTCTCGAGTTACAATTTTCAGCCTGTTCATCTTTCCATATATGCAGATCACTCGATTCGAGCTCTACGATTTGGAAAGTCTGAAAAGTGTTCGCGTGCAGCGATTTCAGCAATCCAAGCTGCTAGAAGAAGGATCGCTTCGATGGAGCTCTGCCCACGGCTCTCATGAAATTGGCAAGCTCGAACACCTTGGTGACCTTGGTTCCCCTCTTCGACTCCGCCGACGCCCGCCTTTCCGCCGCCTTCTGTTGCGCCGTCGCCACGTCGTTCTGCATCTTCTCCATCGCCTTGGCGCGCTGTTCGTCCAATTTCCTCTGCTCCGTTCCGACAGAAATCGAATTAATGGAAAGAAAAAAAATGGATCTTTCGTTGGAAATCAATCGATTTGATTGAATAGGATCAGGCACCTCAACTTTCTTCAACCAAGTCGTGGCTTTCTCCATCTGGTTGTTCTCCCACCCGTTGATGACCACTTCCTCGCGCTTGAACCTGTTGTTGATCTTCGCGACTTCGGCGACCTGCCATGCGGCGATCTTCGACTCCACCTCCTCCTTCTTGACGACGTGGACTGGGACCCCGACGGAGGAGGATGAGGACTCACCGCCGCCGGCCACGGATGATGGGCGGCGGGGGGAGGGAAAGGGGTTATTGTCAGGGACGATCGCCAGCGGATTGATCTCCTCCAGCTCATCCTCGCCGATGCGCGTAAGCTGATCGTCAGCCGCGCTGCCGCCGACGCCGCCATCGTTCTGCTGCTGCTGCAAGTTGGAGCCTGCGACGACCATGGCGTTGAACTCCCTGCTCATACTAGTGAATCCGCCCTCGCTGACGCCGTCGACACTCCCGACGGAGAGGGAAGCCGACGAGCGGATGCTGCCGCCCTCCCAGGGGTCCCGGCGGCCGCCGCGGCTAGCGTGCGAGTTCTCGAGGCCTAACGCGTGGATGTCGCGGAACTCGGCGGTGGTGTTTTCATGGTCGCCGCCGCCGCTGCGGGGCCTGGGATCACTCAACATCTCCGATCGAGAGGCGGTGGACAGATTAGTAGAAACGGCAGTAGAAAAAAGTGGCCGCGCACTAGTTCAGCGAGAGAGAAGCAATTCGTTGGTTCCTACCATTGATATATTGAGCGGATCCAACCCACCTCTGTTCCCTTGCGATCGATTCCCGGGCTTCCTGCGAGCGAGATATAATAGTGGGGAATGGGACGTGGCGCCATGGCTGTCCACAGAGGAGGCTCTCCTTCACGACGTGTGAACGCTGTGTCTCCATACCTCCTCTGCCCCAGTACAAGACGATCCCCCACCGCCCGCACAGACATACAGTCGTCGTAAAAGCGCCGGGCCACCGATGCCAACAGCGAAAGCGACGGGGGGGCCGCTGCGAGCGCAACACCGAGGCGCCCACCTCGGGCCCTCGCCATCGTCAGTTCCGAGGATGAATCAATGGAGGCGGAGCACCTGGAGATTGCTGATGTGTAGCTCGCAAGAATCTACAGAGAGACGTGCGAGCTGCAATTGGATTTTGGGATAGTAAAATGAAGCAGTGGCCTGACATCGCCACGTCGCAAGATTGCACGACGATTCCTCTTGCATGAAACTTCTGTTCATGTTCGTTTAATGCGCATGTACACACTGCGCCGGTTCCCTTGCGTGAAGGCTTGGGATGTGGAGGCCATGTTTGCCCTGCTACCTCGAGAAGCAAACATTAATGGCCCATAATTACATTACTGCTTTTTTGTTCGAAAATATGAAAGGGAGAAAATTTATTTTATTTAGCAAAAAGTTGAAATATATTTTGTGATAAATTTTTAAAATTCGACTTAAGAAAGAGAAAGAGATCCTTTTCAAACCAAGCATTACGAAGTTCCGGAACTTCCTTTGGATTGTCTGGACACGGGAGCGTGTCCTCTGGTGTAGGATAGAATTTTCCTTTCCGTTTTGGACAGGCAATTGGAGAATGTAGCAGGACGAGGAAACTTCATTATTTTGCTCCCAATATTCAATCATTTTTTTCTTCCCAAACTAAACTAATATTGCCTGATCCGATTGAAATCATGGGATGAATTGACTCTTGATCAATATATCCGTGATCAAGCTCTTTCTATAGGTCAGTTCGGCAAGTCGGACACACGCCCAATCGGCTTTAATGGACTCTTGTAGGTTGACTTCTATCAAATCGGCCTCCGTCGAATCTACCTCTTATCGGATCGGTCTCTGTCGGGTCAACTTTTATCGGATCAACCTCTGTTAGGTCGACTGTTGTTGTGCCGAGCAATGCAAGGACTCAGACGAAGATCTCCGGCAATGACGATGACTAAAAAGGCTAGAACAAGAGTTAAAAGGGAGATCAACATCAATCTTGATGAAACCTTTCGACACTCAAATTATATCTCACACATAAAAGTTAGAGGAAGAAATAATAAAAGAGTGAAAATAATAATCACATCTACTTCCAATGTTGTCACCATTACACATTATCATTATATAGGGAGCGGAAAGGTGCCTCAGATTTTTAAGGACGTACCTCTTTCCTTTTCGCCAAAGACCATGATGTCTATGTAATTGGTTCTTATGGGATGGATTAATAACTAGTACATGGAGTATTGTCATCATGAGGTCTGAGAATTAAATCCTGGTTAGTAGTCAAGTTTCTATCTTCTCTCATACATTGGTCATTGTTCGGGCTAGCTACACTAGCCCCCGTGATTTACTTCCTCCGTATTGGTCCTGAGACGGGTTGGTGGAGGCGCTGGGGCGAGCGTTTCGCCTTTTGCCACCATGATGTCTATGTAATTGTCATTAACTATCATATCACATCAGAGTTCATGAGTGACTTAAACTTAATTTGGATGTGACTTGGATTGACTCGACTTGAGTTGGTTAATCTAACCTAAGCTAGGTCGAGTCAATCTTGGTTTGACTTAGATTCATCATAAGAATTGACGTGGACTTGTTGTTGATCAAGTCTTGGATTAGCCATGTGATCCAAGATGGATCTAAGAATTAAAGGTTAACTAGACTTTGGGTACCAAAAAAGGGGTGAACTAAGTACAAGTATCAAAATAAAATGAACAAAAAGAGAAAAAGAAGGAAAGAAAGAATGAAACACCGGCAATTCGCTTTAGTGCTAAATTATAAACTATAAAATACTTTATATATATATACAGTTTTGATATCTTGTTTGACGTTTCGTACACGTCTGTGCATGACTCTAGGCGCTTGGAATTGATCAAGACACCTCAAGCATTAGTTTAATTTTTTTTTTACCATTGAGGTGCTTGGAATTGATCTAGACGCCTCAGTAAATCAATATAGTTTTGTTTAGTTCCGAGGTTAAATCAATTAGATTTTGTCTTTAGGATTTAGGGGTTGAGTTATAGTGTTCAAGCTAAAAAAAAACGAAAATAATTTTAGATGCGCACGAGATATAATATATAATATTTAGGGTACGTAATCAGCCGTATATAGAGGAAAAAAATGATATCCTGCACATCTTTATATGAGCGGCCATGGATAATATCTTGCATGAACCTTTGTGCTGTTTTTGTAAAAACAGCACTACCTTGGTGTTATTTTTGCAATGGTGCTGTTTTTATAAAAATAGCATCAGCTTAGTACTATTTTTGCATAGTGTTGCTTTTGTAAAAGCAATACCACCTTGCGGTGCTATTTTTATAAAACTTTGGTGCTATTTTTGCAAAAGCAGTATCACCTTTGCATGTAAATGAGAAAGGAAAGAGATAAGTCGTGTCAATTGTACGTGTTAAATATCGCTCACCGCCGCCCACATAAGAATGTGCAAACTAACAATCTTTATATATATACTGGCTCATCTTTATGGCGGCAAGCGTGAGCGACACTCCTTTTTTTTTTTTTTTTTGAAATTTTCAATTGTATCAACAAAATTTTACTTTTAAGATTTAGAAATTGAGTTATAATATTAAACAAAAAAATAAGTTTCAAATTGATTTTTTTTTTGGGGTGTACCGGTCAAGATATGCAGAATAACAATCCTATATATAGAAAGATGTTTGATATCCTGCACATCTTATTTTGCACACCTTGTGCACATCTAAATTATTTTTCTATTTAATTTTTTTTACTTAATATTATAATTCAACTCCTAAACTTTAAAAGTAAAATCTTATTTGCATAATCGAAAGTTTAAAAAAAAAATCACCAATTTGTTTGTGAGCATCGCTCACACTTGCCGCCCAGGATATAAATCCTTGATATATATATATATATGGACGGCGATGGATGACATCTGACTTATATAACTGACGCGTCTTATCTCTTTCCTCTCTTATTTGCATGGAAAAGTGATGTTGCATTTGCAAAAGTAGCATATTTTTGCATATAAATGAGAGATGAAAGAGATGAACAACGTCAAATCATATACATCAAATATTGCTCATCATTGTTAGTTCTTGCAAAATTCTAAGTCACATAACCAAAATAAGAATTCAAATAAGAAAAATAAAAACATAAGCATGAATCTAGTTTCATCAATTAAACATGGCATAATAACATAAAAATACATAAATATACATAAACATGATATGACAAGGAACTTGATTGAAGAGTCATGTCCTTATCCTGAAGTGTCGTGAGTATCCCTGAGAAATAAGAAGAAGCGGAAGCAAAGGGAAAGATCTTCCAAGAGACTTAGGGTTGACGACGTTGAATTCTCTTGGTCTAATGGGAAACCAAGAGATATCTTAATAATGATGTCCTAAACCCTTGGGGACCTCCCCTTATATAGACAATCAATTCGTTATCAGCCCATAGATGATAACGAATCCGGCTAAAGGGTTCTACACATATGGGATCCATATCCAATGACCTAAAATCCAATAATTGAAGTTAGATCACTTAACGGGTTTCGGTATCGCGAGTCTTAAATCGCATGTAAGCTCACCTTAAGAAGATCAAATCCAACAATCTCTCACTTGGGCTATATGTGATTTGTAGAAAATATACGAATATAATTTTAGTTGATATCAAATTTTATGGGTACAAGATACACCTGTAATAGTCTGGTCTATTAATTTCATTAGTATAGGACTAAATGTCATAGCTACTGTATATAATCGTAACAAACCCCAACAGTAATCACAATATCAATGTCATTAATGATATAGATCAAGATGTGGATGTGTAGAGTAGAAATTAAATGGAATGTGATCGGTACATGTCAATTTCCAACTGGTCCAAAGTGACTCAAAAGAGTCATATTTGCTAAAACTTTATACTAAACTGTACTAGCAAATCATGATCCAAATTTTATGATTTCAAAAGAAATTTATATCATATTTACAAATACCAAATGCTAAACAGCAGTAGTAAATCATGATATTTTATTTCAGAGTGTTATACAAACAAGATTCTCATTAATGTTT
>JBBUKS010000002.1:7245258-7256096 GCA_038050645.1 Hedychium gardnerianum | reverse complement strand
TCAAAACATAGATGCACACAAGACAAGAGCAATAAACAACAGTTAGAAGCTCACATATTAATCACAAAAGAATAACATAAAACATAACAGTCATACAAAATGTACCTTGCAAGGTACATCCATATAAGTTAGCACGTAGTACGTGCAATGACAATACACAAAGTACTAGGTGAACCCATATTTATACATTAATCAAAACATGTGACATCTAGTCTAAGTCCATGGGCGAAAACTCATCAGCACCAGTCGCATAGCCGGTAAGAGGAGGTGGTGGAGGAGGATGGCTCGACATCCATGAGTGCACCAGATCATGCAAAGAAGCAACACTCATCGGGATGACAATCTGGCATCGCCTAATATCTGCAAGCTTCATATGCATCTCAGCCATCTCAAGGTCACGATCCATGCACATCTCCTCAAATCGCATATCAAGGGACTCAACGACTGCCTCCAAGTGATCATCTTGATCCTCGGAGTCATCATCATCATCATCATCATCATCATCATGTGTGGCTGTCAATGCTGACAAATGTGGTGCGACCTCTGCAATCTCACCACAAAGCTCATCAGCGTGATCATCATGGTTGGAATCCCATGCCATAGTCTGGAAGCCCTCCTTCATCCCAACTAAAGAAAATTTTCATAGTCAAATCTGGTCGTACTCAGTCAAAGGTTTGACGTTGGCCCTGTCCCTAGTAACATCAATGCCGAAGGATGTAAGTCATGCTTTAATAAGGTGTGGAAAGGGCATGTGGAGCTTTTTCTTGAAGGGGTTGGTGTAATGCATAGTGCAATGAAACATGTTTAGACCCACATCTACATCTAACCGATGACGAAATGCATACAACAAAAATAGATGACTTGGCCTCACAGAGGCTAGAGCACGAGTGATTATCGATAATATGCATCCGACAATGACTTTGTAAAGGACATGGTCAGGAGCTAATAGGCCTTGAGTAGAGAAAATTTTCTTGTTCAAAGGAATAGATCGATGGTAAAGTGCTCGAACTTGATGTCTAGGGTCAAATGGGAAAAGGGTTCTGGAAGAGGCTCTCTACATGTAGGATAGAACACAAAGTTGTTGTCGGCCGGACGATATTGTCAAAATTGTAAGTGCATGGCTAAGTCGTCAAGTAATAAAAATATTTATCCTCAAGGACTATTGACTAAGCACTAGTAAGTCCACAAAATAATCAAAAATCATGTGAAAGCTTGTGAACTAAGCTTAAGAGAAAGAAAGAGAGAGAGAGAGAGAGAGAGAGAGAGAGAGAGAGAGAGGTCCAGTGAGAGTAGATGGTCGCTAGGAGGAAATCTGGGTACATGGAGTAGGTTGCCAAGATGCTCATGGTACTGAAAAAAAGTAGCAACCTGTTACCTCGTCACATCTAAATATCGTCGAAATTCCTCCTCCCTTGCCCACTCTTAGTACTAATGAGCAACAAAATCAGAAACAGAGCTTTGGAACTCTTCTGTGCTCCTAAAATGATCTCTTACTTCTTGAAACTGATCTTGAGTCATAGCAAACTACCCCTCTAATAGGTGTTGGTGGACAACATGCTCCTCATGAAGAGTATCCAAGGAAGCGCAGAAGTCAGAAAAATTAAATATAGAATGACTTGTATCGTCATAAGTGAACAAGTATCTACTAGGCTCGAGTCTAGAAGAAGAGGGTTCCGATTGGTCTTTAGGAGTGGGGGTGTGTTCGGGTGCAATGTCCTTGATAATCCAGTTGGCGGGATTTCTAATTGTAGTGTGTTCGGGATTAGGTAGGAGAAGAGAGAATCCATTCTTCCTAATAAAGTTATACTCTCTCTCCTCTCGATAAATCATTTTCATCACCACACAAGTATCAATATCAATCTTTAAGCTACCATGTATAATATCTAATCCAAATAACTTGCACCCTAAATGGATGACGATGTGTGTAATTAACTCGTCAAACACAATGATTCCAGAAGACGCTTACCGGATCTCTCTAGGTTATTAAGAAAATGGAACCCCGAATCAAAATTGATCTCATTCAACATTGCCCCAAAATAATAAAGCTCTGTATTCCTCATAACACGGTGTAGGTAGCGAAAAACTAGGTTTTGAAGATAGGAGGCCTTGGAACGTGAAGGGTCATAGGGTTCATTTGTTTCCGCAAGTTTACTCCAAAATGTCTTACTATTGAAAAAATAATCAAACCTACAAGATCCCTCAGTGGGCAAACCAAAATAATTATTGAAATCAAAGAGAGACCATTCATAATCATGATTCATTAAACTAAAGCTAACCTTCTCGTCATCATCGCTATCAAAAGTAAAGTAGAAATCTATGGAGCTTAGGAATTCAAGGGTGAGGTATCTAAGACTCATCAAATCATTCCGACCTAAATTGCTAATCATCCAATCCATGTCATTTCTAATTCTTAAGATATCCAACGTATAATTATCAAAGTATCGAGTACAAATCAATTTTTGAATAATAAGAACATCAAATCTAGCTTTTTGCTCATCATTACGAAAAATTATTCCATAAGAATTCTCGTTACCTTCGTCGCATGCCCGATGCTTCCCTTTGTCGGTAATCTTTCCTTTATCGATTGCCTTTCCTTTCACTACTAGAAAAGTTACTTTCAACGACGGGAAATCTCGTCATTATATGGTTAATTCCCGTCGTTAAAGCTCAACAACGATAATATTAAATTCCATAGGCAATCGTTGCTAAAAGGCCCCATAGGCAAATAATTAGCAATGGTATAAAAAATACCATCGACAATAGCTCTTAACGATGGTGTTGTATACCATCGTTATTGATAGTAACGACGGGTTTATATACTGTTGTTAATGAAATCAACGACTGATTTTTGTATTTTCGTTAAAGGCTTCAACGATGACCATATGCACCGTCGGCAATGACAACAATGATGGTACAAAAAGATTGGTGAAGCTATAATGACGGTCAGAAATATCGTCATTAAATGTGTATGTTTCGTCGTTATATAGATGTTTTTTTCGTGGTTATTACATACACACAATTCACTTTTTCAAACCTGTCAAAATATACACTAAATGCTAATAAAAATCAAAACACAACATATTAAACATCAAAACATTTACATATTAAAATAGTATCCATTTGTTCATGATGACAACACTACATCATTGATGACAAAAAAAAGATTGCTATCCATTTACATCAAAAGTACTCAAAATTGAACTAAAATCTTCATATGCACAATGGTGACATTCCAAAAGCTCCAATTCTCTATTTCACTTCAAACCCCAAATACCTACAATAAATATGCAAAAATAAGTATCACAATAAAAAATACAACATCCATGATAAGTTTCATCTCACACAAAAGGATAGCATACAAATCAAACTTCTGATAAAAAAAATACCTCCTTAAATCCTTAGCCTGCATTTTAGGGATGATATTTATGTCAATATACATCTCTATCTATTCATATGGAAGTATTATAGCAGACAATTATAATGTCAGGGCTCAGAATAAAATTACCTCAACTTTAGAAAATTCAGAGACAACCTTCTTAGCTTGCGCAGGATCCTTGTACCTCAAAAAAGAGCCTTCATCCTATTATTCCTCGCTAATAGCGTGTGTGCCTATAAAGCATTGAAAACTCATAATGAAAAAAAAAAAAAAACTATTCTTTCTCATTATCAAATAATAGACAAGAAATAATAAAATTGTTAATCTAACTAATTTAACCTTCAATTATATCAATATTATATAAGTTGACAAAGAATATACATTTAAATTAAAAAATTAATCTACAACAAAAAAAGATGGATAAGAATTACTTGGAAACTTTCACTTGAATAATATTCTGTTGTCAACCATTCCCAATCTTGTTAATCCATTCCTATGGGAACATTTTGTAAAACTTCTTGATATCCAACATCTTCTAATTACAGGTTACCAATGAGCAAATAGAAAGGAAAAAGGGCATGAATTGCATGTCACTCTCCAATTTGTAATCACTAGCTAATGTGTCATTATCTTATGAACGGAAAAAAAAAAGTATGCGAATCTAAACAAATTAGATATGGAATGTCCACAACATAATGAGAAGTGAGAAAAGAGAATTATGTTTTATGTACAAGAATATCAAAAGGTACTTCTTCTCTAAGCCATTTATTTTCTAATAACTAACAAGCAAGTGACTTATCCACAAGCATTTCAAAGCAATTTCCAATAAAGAAAAAAATGGCTACAAAACAATAAATCTCACAACATATAGCGTGCAAGATGAAAGTATATTACAGGATAGTCATGTTGCAAAACATGAATGAAAAGAGTTCAGAATGGTAGTCAATTGAGTATCACATTTCCGGTAATAATCGTCAAACCAAGAAGTTTCTTTACATGAAATGCAATGGGAATCTAGAAGGAAAATTCTAGATCTACAACCCTATTTGAACTTGCACAATATCGATCGAGTTTTCAACACAAACCAATCTAGTGAAGAAAAACAGATTCAAAAAAATAAAAGTCGCATACGAGTGTGGAATAGGAGAAGCTTTAACTAAACATGCAAAAGAACAAAGATGAGAAGAAAATTTTCAATATGTTTAGTCAATTTCATCAAGCATTTGGTTCTTACAGTACAGAAAAAGCCCTAATCGAAAGTGTAGGAGTTAAACCAGAGCAAAGAGATCAGGAGAGAAGGAGAACCAATGGAAGCCGCAGCTCTACTTCTCCTGCAGCATGGGGCACCTTGGCGGCCAATGCCATGTCCCCCTCGCCACCCTGTAGAACAGCACCTTCGGCCAGGTGGTGCAGCAGACGCACACCAGGCCCTCGTGCCACTTACACTGAACATGGGAATAATTGTGGTAGCACACCGACACAAACTTCCGGCACATCATCTTCGGAGCCTATCAAATTCATCGAAGTCTAATGTTTCTCCCTAAAACCTGTAAAACAAAGCACAAAGACAAATCGAAGCAAAAGTACTCACCTTGTAAGGTGATCTTAGCACCTTCCTCGGCGCCCTAGGGTGGAAATTCAAGAACCCAGGAAGCCCATCCTCAAACTGCGCCGCAAGGGATCGCCGGGGCACGTCAACCTTGTACCGAAACATATTGCTACTGGGAGTCAAAAATGCCGACGAAGACGAAGAGGACGTCGAGGTAGACGAGGAAACCCTCCCAGCCACCCGACGAGAGGTCGAGCGCGGTGGGCTGATCTCCTCCAAAGAAGACAGCCCTCCAGAGAGAAGCGTAGGCTCCTCCTCCCTTCCGGCGTCAGATTTGAATGTCGCGTGATGCAAGTCGGAGAAGAAGACCAGAGGTGCCGAGAGTTCGGAATCCGCCGCGCGCGAGACCAAAGTCGGAGGAAGGGAAGAAGGGTTTAGGCATTTCGCGATCGCGCGACCCGATCCAAGTAAGTTAGGGTTTAATTTTTTAAAAATAAATTATTTTTCTGTTTATTTTTTTTTAACCTCTATTTTTTTTATAAATTGATTGAAAAAACTTTTTATACGTAGAGTTAAAAACAGATCTAAAAAATATATATTTATTTATAAAAAATTATTTATAAATTTCATTTCTAATTTATTTTAAATTTCATTTTAAAATTTTTTTATGTGTCATTTATTATTGAAGATCTTGAAATAACGACGGGCAGAAATCTCGACGTTAAAGGTATGTCATTAACAACCGAAATCAAACATACTATCGTTGATGACAAAGCATCAATGACGAGAGAAAATACCGTCGTTAATACGTATAAATTAAGGACTAGAACTAATCATGTCATTGTTGAACCACAAATAACAACAGTATTTGATATCATCATTAGAATTTCATCGTTAAAAGCATCTTTTCTAATAGTGTAAGTTATATAATTTTTTCTTTGCATATGTTTTTTTTATTAATTTTAATATACTTGCATTCTCTATACGCAGACAGACTGTTGAATTAGGGAGGTATTTAATAAGACTCCTAAGATGAAGACGGGTCTTTTGTTGATCAACATTCCTCAACAATTAAAGAATATTAATTTTTGTTTTTATATTTTTAGATTTTATGTGAAGATTAATAAAATATTTATTTTGACATAGGAAGAAATATCGACTAGAATTGCACATAAAGCTCTCACTTATTGGGAGGTAAGAAGACGGAGTCTTTTGTCGATCAACGTTCCTCAGCAATTAACGTAAGAATATTAATTTTTGTTTATATATTTTTAGACTTTATGTGGAGGTTAATAAAATATTTATTTTGACATAGGAAGAAATATCGACTACAATTGTACAGACGTCTCAGTCTAGTATAGAGATAGAGGAGTTACGACCTCTTTCAATCGAGCAGATTAATGACATTTATTATAATATCATCGGTGGAAGATTAATGACATTTATTATAATATTATCGGTGGAAGGAAGAAACCTCTCCCTCTACGGACTTGGTTCTCAGGTCACAGTTGTCTTTGACCGGATGAGGGCTCCAGGGATCCGGGAGCGTCCTAGGTCCTCCTCCTCGTTTACTAAGGTACAAACATTACGGGTGAAAAATCAAGATTTGCGGACTTCACTCTCGTCATTGGAGGAGACGATGGTTGTGAGGGATGCAGAGGCATGGGAGATGCGCGAACGACAGACTCGAACTGAGGAGTTGTTAGTCATATGCAAGCGTTTGTTGCAATGTTCACTCCGGATTCACAAATGTCGCGCCCGAATCGTTTGGAGTCCCAGGAGACCTAGGATTTCAATGATTTCCCTGCTGAGTAGATCATTTTAAGTTATGTTATTAGTTTTTTAAGCTTTTCATTTTCCTCGTGTTTCAATTTAAAATATTGCTATTATTTTTTTTTTAATTATATGTATCTCTAATTGTATGGATGATATAAATCTCTAATTGTTTCAATTTATATCAATGTGGCCATCGTTTTTTTAAGCTTTTCATTTTCCTGCTGAGTTTATCGGATATCTTGTATGGATGATATAAATTTTGTGGCCACATTGAGGATGTACTATGGATTTTATTGTATTGTATGAGTGATATAAACTTAGTTTTGGTTGTTATCTAAGCTTTTTTTTGTATGAATTGTATTGTTTAGGTTGATATGGATTTTGAATTGTTGATATGAATTGTATTGTCTTTTGTATTGAAAAATCATAATTTGTGATGATAACTTGTTGATTATATTTGGATGTAAACAAGGAAAATGAATAGAATTGGGAGAAGGTTTTTTTTATAATAAATAATAGCGATGAATATTCAGAAATCCGTCGCTCTTAGCGACAGATTTATAATTTCCGTCGTCACTACGCCGATAAGTTTTATTTGTCATAAAAGGCAAGGGGGATTTAATATATGTTGCTATTAGCGATGAATCTTTTATAAAATTCGTCGCAAAATCTCAAACGGGGTTTAAACCCGTTCAGGATACCTGCGACAGATAATTAATTATCCGACGCGGTTAGCAATAGGGTTTGTATAATTTCGTCGCTAAATAGAATCCGAGATATAGCGACGAAGTGTTTAATTCCGTTGCTAATATAGTGGCAAATATTAATAGTCGTCTCTATTAGCAACGGATTTATATACACCGTCGCCAATCATGGTTTGCGATAGAAAACAAGCCGACGGAATTGCATCCGTTTCTACTCGTAGATAGCGACGGATAACATCGATCGCTTATTGCTAGTTTTTTTGTAGTGCAGATCCCCACAACATGAGTGTGAACCTTAATGCATGGTCACCATGAAGGTTTGCCCTAAATTCTTGAGGTAAATAATAATGCTGAAATTTCTGTTAGTTGACAACAACATGGGCTAAAATACACTATTATTGTGATTTTACATAAAAGTCATGGCCAACAAGAATGTGTAACATTTGAATAGTTGGTGTACTTTTAGTGTATAACTTGATTGACATATTGAGTATCTAGATGTGGATCTGATTATATCGGTCTATTTAACCAGTCCAATATTAGGCTCTTGAACAATAAGGCTAATTGCAGATTTGAGCAAGTCTGTAGCTCCAATCATTGCATCTTAGTTTATACAATTTCAGGAGAATTTGTGATGAATTCCAGCATTTTTTTCCAAGAGATGCTTTTGGATATTTTCCTAAGATAGATCATTGATTTCCATCGTGTAGACAAGAGTTGTTGTTGTTGTTGGATAATGAATATTGTTTTCAACGAGGCAATCATTGAGGAAAGAGAACAGAGAATTCAAGAAATTCAGCAGCAGATTGATCAGGTAAATCGAATGTTGAAGGTGACAAAAGATGAAACACTTGCTCCAGATAAATCGAATCTTCAAGGACCTTGCTGGTTAACGATCAAGGAATTGTAATTGGTAAGGAAATTTAACTTTATAATATTCATCTTCTTTTGTGTCTTACTCTTTGATAAGTTTAATTTTTCCTGTGGATGACATCAACTCCCACATTGAGAACTCTCACGCAGCAACTTTACAAGCAAAAGTCAAACTCATCCCTCGTAAGATCAACTTCTGCCTTTCAAAAAGAATTAATATCTCTTCTATTTTTCTCCCTTTTTTCTGTTTTTCTCCTGCGTTTGTTGTGTGTATTTGAGTTAGCTGGTGTTTGTGCAGATGTGTCTGCTTTTGATGATTTGGTGTCATCCTACTGATCGTGATCATAGTGATCATTGCAGCATAACGAGAGATTGCAGTGCACTTCAACCATTCCCAGCCCTTAAGTTAATGATTTGATCAGACTAATTACAAATCTAATATCACCCCAATATGATCAAACAAAGCTGCAGCCTTGGCATAATTCATGATATATATGATATTGAAGTGTATATAACAGTTTCCAACTTTGAGTTGTTTGTGTGTGCTTCCTGTTGCATTTGTTTCTAGGAGTTTGAAGTGTTTTTTTTTTTTTAGTAATTCAGATATTCAGCTCTTACTTCTTTTAATCCATCACACCGTGTTCATTTGATTCTTCTGTTGTTTGTTGTTGATAATCGAGGACTCCATTTTAATGGCAATTCTTTGTTTGTGAATATGTTCGACGTGCTTTTACCTCCAAATTAATGTGCTGTGAAATTGTCCTATTTGTTGCTGTGTAGATTAAGAAAATGATGTCAGTGACAACAACAAAAAATGCAATATTTTAATAGTGATGCCGAGTAACAACAAAAATTATGATATTTTGATATAGTGTGTCTACTTGGATTTGTGCTCTAAGTGAATTTGTTTTTTAAAATAGATTTTATAGTGATCTAAATTCTTGATTTTAAAGATGTAAACAGACTTGCTATATAATAAGCTTCCATCTTCAATATAAATTTTTTGTAACTGTTATAAGATATTTCTAAGAATACTAACTAAACTGTTTTTTTTTTTGGTCCAAAAGTTGTCTATAAACTAATTTGTAAAGAATATTTAGGAATTAAAGCAGTTTTTTTACGAAAAAGGTGATTTAGAGTTTTTATAATTTAAAATTTAGGAGGCGTGTTGATAAATAATCTTTAAAAATTATTCATCTGAATTTTTTATCCTTTATTTTATTTTATTCACAATTTTATGATACAATTATTTGGTAATGCCCATGTAACCAAAACTGATATCTAATATCTTTTCAATTGGTTTTTTAGGATCATGAAATATATATATATATATAAAAACAACATAACACAATCATTTTCAACTCTCATCTCATCGGGTCTTGTTGGCCTTCAAGCCCAGGTTTATTGAACCTTGGAACACCGTGGCATATTATGGAGTTAATTTTTTTCAAAAGAAAATAACTATGAACATTAGTTGCCAAGCATTAAGTCATTTATATTTTTGAATTTATTTTAGTAGTTGATAAATAATATTTGTAGGACTGAGTTGATCATTTTAAAATTAATCGATTTGGAGAATTGAATATCCTGATTAAAAAAATTAAAATCTAAGTAAAAATCAAAATAGCACTCTATATTTAACAAATCATTAGATAAATACCCTTTTATAAAATTATTAAATGAGCATCCTATTATATTTTTTATCCCTAAAATAGGTTTATTTTCAACATTATTGTAGCAGCTATGATTAATTATTATAACGCAATAAGATACAATATTTCATTTTAAACAAAATTATTATACATAAAATACTATTATATCAAAATATTATTTATTAAATTAGTTAAAATTATTTAAGTTCCATTAAAATAATTTTAACTTAGTTAAAATTACTTTAAAAATTTTATAGCCACTATTTAGAAACTACTATAGTTGTAAAAACTAATACAACACTGTTATAATATTATAATAACTATTCTGTTATAATATTATAATAACTATTTAGGTAGCCACTATAATTATGTAGCAACTACCTAAATAATTACTATAATTGTTGTAACAACTAATATAATATTATAATAGTTATTAAGTAGTTGTTATAAAAAAATTTAAAATGATTTTGATTAAGTTAAATTAATTTTGATAAATTTTTAATAATTTTTTTCAAGTAAAAAATATTTTGATATAATAATACTTGGTGTATAGTAATTTTGATTAAATGAAATAGTATTATTTTTTCATATTGTAACTATCATCTCATAATTATTATACGTTGTAATAATTTTTTTTTGTCCCTGTAAGATAATTTAAAAATATCCTATAAATTCTTTTCAGAAATCGACATCTACAAGCAAAGCAAAGCAAAGCAAAGCAAAAGCAAAGCAATCTCTGTTACGTAAAGTAACTACGTGGCAGATTAGTAAGCGGTCGAAAAGAGCAACTAATCGTCCATGATGAGCTCATCAAAGAGGGCGGAGAAGACGGAGGCTCTGCTCGCCGGAGAGATCATTCGTCGTCCTTGATGAGCTTGTCGACTAGTGCCGCGAGCAGGGCCTCCGTC
>JBBUKS010000002.1:7226640-7245158 GCA_038050645.1 Hedychium gardnerianum | reverse complement strand
TTGGAGAAGAAATGAAGAAGGAATAGAGGCTAGATCTTTTTTTGGAGAAGAGATCTAGTGGTGTGAAGAAGAGAGAAGAAGGAGGGAGTGAAAGAAGGAGCCACGATTGTGTAAATGGATGGCACGGGTCGTACCTTAGGGTTTTAATACTCGAATTAGACTGCCACACGACCATGCCTGTGAGGCACGACCATGGCGTGGTTGCTTCGGGTGCCTTATGAGATTTTCACACGGCCGTGTCAAAAGACACGACCAAGTTTTTCTTCTTCTTCTTTTTTTTCATGGCTTTGTGTGAAGGACACGGCTACACCATGGCATATTCTGAAATTTCATTCCTCAAAAGCACGGGCATGTTAAAGTTTCCTGCCGAAGAGTCACGTCCGTTGGCACAGTCGTGTCAAAAGACACGGCCAAGCCATGACTTGATCTGGTGGCTCCTTTGGATAAGGCAAGTTCGTGTGAGAGAACACGACCTTGCCATGGTTTGATCTGGCACGAATCCTCCTTGAAGCATGACCGTGTGAAACCATGCTTTTGTTGGTTCTATCTCGTGCAGTGATGAGGCATGACCGTGCCTTTTGGGCATGGCCAAACTTCATATTTTCTTCAAAAGTTTCCTCCATGCTCGTGTCAAGTCCCACAGCCATCTCGTGGAGGAGTACAACCTAAAAAAAGAAAACAAAAACAAGACTCAAAAGAAGATTAAAAATGAAGAAACCAAAAATAAAAACAAAAATGTGAACCCTTGGGTTGCCTCTTAAGAAACGCTTGTTTAAGGTCACAAGCTTGACCACCTGTCATGGCTCAACTTGGAGCTTTTACCTTAAAGGGATTGTGTGCCTCTCCATTGTGGCAAGTTGGTGTTTCAAGCCCATTCCTCATCCGGGCTCTCGCCGGGACAATATATTTGTCATTTTTGCTTTTGGGCCTTTTCTCTTCTGTTGACGAACTTGGTGCTTTGTCCGGTGGTCGATTGTTGGGATGGTGTTCTTTCTTCTCTTCTGGTTGGAGATCTTTCAACCTACAACACAATTTCTTAACAATAAAAGATGGATTAAAGGCCTTAGATAAATCAAATTCAACTTTTTCCTACCTACTACCAATGTGAGCTTATGATTTTTAATATCTATTTCTGCTCCGACCATTGCAAGGAAAGGCCTACGCAAAATTATGGGGATCTTTGGATTCTCTTCCATATCGAGAACTACAAAATCAATAGGGACTAGAAGCCCCCTACTTCTACTAGCACATCTTCAATAATACTCATAGGGTATCTACAAGAGTGGTCCACTAGTTGCAGTCATAGTGGTTAACTTGAGATCATTTAAACTAAGTTTCTTACAAACATAATAAGGTAATAGACTTACACTACCTCCAAGGTCACAAAATGTCTTACCAATTTCAGTTGAGCCTATCTTGCAAGGGATAGAAAAACTCCCTGGATCCTTGAGCTTTTATGGTAGTGCATTCAGAAGCAAAACACTACAATCCTCAGTTAAGGCCACATTCTCATACCCTTCTTTCTTGCGTCGATTTGAAATGATTTCCCTCATGAATTTGAAGAATTTTGGCATTTGTTGTAAATCATCGATGAGGGGAATCTCAATGCATAGTTCTTTGACTTTATCAAGAAACTTATCGAACTCTTCATCCTTCATTGCTTTGGATATCAGTTGAGGGAAGGGAATCAGTGGCATGTATCTACCCACAGGGGATTTCAATTCTCTGAATTGGTTCGTTATTCTCAACTTCCTCTTGGATATGTTCATTATGTGAGGAGGAAGGAGTGGCTCTGCAATCGGCTTGCTTTCGATCCCTTTCTTTGTAGCAATCACTTGGGGTTCTCCCAAGGTACGTCCGCTTCTTAGCTCAACAATATTGCAATGCTCAATAGGGTTTTGTTCAGGTTTTCCCAGAAATGTCCCTTGAGGTCTTGAGGAGGAGCTAGCCACTTGTGCAACATGATTGCAAAGCACCTTGAGATGTTTCTCCACATTGTCCATTCTTCCATTAAGTTGCTTGAGATCATTCTTCATTTCTAGTTGAGTAGCTTGCATTTCCTCAAGAATCTTCCCTATCCTTGAGGGTTGTGAATTTTGTTGGAAATTTGATGATTGCCCCATTTGCTCATAGTTGTTTTGGTAAGAGAAGTTTTGGTGATTCCTCCATCCGGAGTTGTAGGTTCTAGAGTATGGATTGTTGGTTCTTTGGTTGAAGTTGTCAATTGCATCAACATGTTCAATTTGAGCCAATTGTGTAGTAATAATTACTCCTAGTTGGCAAGCTTCTTTTGTGTGCTCAGAATCACCACATATCTCACAACTTGAAATCACCACATTAATTGGGTTAACATTCATTGGATAAAATCTTTTGTTGAAGGCATCCATCTTTCCAGCAATTAAGTCCAATGTATTCATATCATGTCTTCCAGGAATTTTGATTGGGTTGCTTCTCTCCAATGCACATTGATGATGGTTTAAGGCCACACTTTCAATTATGTCTTAGACTTCATCGAGACCCTTGTTCATTAGAGCTCCGCGAGCTACGGAATCTAAGGAAACCTTCATTTGATAGCTAATTCCATTGTAGAAAGTGTGGATAATAAATCATTTCTCCAATCCATGATATGGGCATTGTCAAATAAGACCTTTGAATCTATTTCAAGCTTCATAAAGGGATTCTCCATCTTTTTGTATAAAGCTTGCAATAAGATTTCTCATTTGTGCAGTTTTGCTTGGAAGATAGAATTTCTCCAAGAACATTTGTTCATACTATTCGCAAGTTGTTATACTGTTGGTAGGCAATGAGTTGAGCCATGTTTTTGCTCGATATCTCAAAGAAAATCCAAATAGTATCAATCTGATTACCTCTGCTGAAACTCCATTAATCTTCATGGTACCACATATTTCATAAAAGATTTCCAAGTACTGATTGGGGTCTTCAGTTAGTTCTCCCTCTTATTGGTTTTGTTGTACCATTGATGTAACAACGGACTTGATCCCAAAATTATTGGCCTCAATAGAAGGTTTGGTGATGCTAGACCTTAGGCCCCTAGCATAAGGTGTTGCATAGTCTTTGAGAGCTTTGTTTACCATATTGGACTGAATTTATTCCTCTTCCGATTGTCTTTGTAGATTTCTTCTTCTTCTAAATGTCCTATCAATCTTAGGATCAACAGGAAAAAGATCTCTTGCAAAATTAGTCCTTCACATACAAAAAGAACAAATCAAAGTGCTTTAGAGTAAAGTTCAAGACAAAATTATTTGCATAAAAGATAAATGCAGAATTAGAGAAAACAAGTAAATTGCAAAGCTATTCACAAAGAACGTAAATTCAAAAATTTATTAATAAAAAGAAAAACATCTAGAGTAACTAAATTTCCTATCACTAATGTCAATCAAACAATCCCTAGCAATGGCGTCAAAAACTTGTTCGTCAATACCGCAAGTACACGGTAAAGTCGTTAAGTAATAAAATATCGATCCTTCGGCAGTGTGGATTAAGCACTAATGTGTCCACAAAGAAAGTTATCTAGACTATCAAACATTAGTTGTGAAATCCTTAAAACTAGAGCGAGAGAGAGAGAGAGAGAAAGAGAGAGGTTAAGAGGTCCAAGATGGGAGAGGTTGGTTGTTGATAGAGAAGTTGGTTTGGGAAGGCGATCCTAGGACTTAGGTTTCATTATAATGCTAGTTAATGATTCTATGAATTGTTCATCTCCCTACCTTCATGTTTACAATCTTGTAGGGATTTCTAACCAAACTATCGGTGAAAATCCCGTGAAGGTTTCCCCGGAGTGCTTACACCATTTGCTTCCAAATCTTATTAAGTAGAGAGGTAACATAGAAAGTCTGATTAAAAGACTACCCTTTGTCACTAAGGGCTCCTCGGTTATATAATCTAGATTACACAAGTCACTTCCTAACATTGGAATGGTGAAAACCCATTGAACTAAAGTTCGCTAATCCCTTATGGAGAATTATCCCCAATTCAAGGCAATTACTCTAGAGAGTTCGGTTAAAGGAAATCTTATGTCACTAAGGGCTACCCAGGCATACAATCTAGAGCAATTTCCTCAAGATGGAGACTATCCTTCACATCCACATGCAAACATTTCACACACATAATCAAATAAAATAACCAAAGCATCACACACATGGAACAATTCATAACATTTCATAGAATATGGAAATTGGCATATCTATAGTGTATACATCAATATTACATCACAATTACTCCCTCAATCCAAGAATCTAAGAGATCTACTCCATAACAAAGGAGTTACAAACAAGAGACAAGAAATGAAGCATTATTCCAATCTAATTAAAGAGTAGAGAAGAATAAATGCTTATCGATGTGTTACCAATCATCTTGGATGAAATCCTTGCTCCGGAGGTGGATGGATCATGGAAATTGGAATGGAAATGGACCACAAAGGTTCCCTTGAAAGGAAAACCTTTCCTCCGCTCAAAAAGGGAATCTTGACCACTATTTATAGGCCCACACCCGTGCCTCTTTGCCACACGGCCGTGCCAAAAGGCATGACCATGTTGTGGGAAGTCTAGGAAAAAGGAACGACCATTCCCATACGGCACGACCATGCCCTATGGCCACAGCCTAGCTGTGGGTATAAGTTTGAAGAAGGCACAATCATGCCTTTTGGCACAGCCTGGATGTGGGGTCTTTTGGTTTTCTACTGTTGATAACCCCTAAAGAGGCACAACCATGCCTTTTGGCACAGCATGGACATGGGAGGTTTTGGTCTATCTGCTGATGAAGTTATTCAGGAGGCACGACCTGCCCGTGGATGGATATGAAAATCTACTTGAAGAAACTTTGGGAGGCACAACCGTGCCCTTTGGCACGACCTACTTGTGGGAGTTGGCTCATGAAGCACGACCATGCCAATGAGACACGACCTTGCTGGATTGGAATGGCACGGTCGTGCCTTGAAAAGACATGACCATGCTTGTTGGTTTTCCTCCCCAAGCTTGCTTCAATGTCCAATTCACTCCATTTTAGCCCCAAATGACATCCTATCAATCAAAATACAAAGAGAGTAGATCTTCGAACTAAGGCAGTAAAAGCATGACAATAATATGAGATGGAGTGCGATAATGTAGATGATATTCAATGAAATACAAATAGATATGCAACAAACAATGTCTAAAAGAATATATAATCTATGTACATCAACCCCCTTTTCAGGAAGGGGGCAGCACCCCAAATCCCAGATCCCTTAAAAAGATAACCCTTCATTCTTTTTATAGCTTCCCAAAAAGATTAGACCACCTAAACTGTAGACTAGATTTTCTCGGGTTCCACCCTGAAATTAACTTGTAGATCTTTAAATTATCTTCAAATTGATAGATCATGGGCCTCGTGTCTTGAACCAAGCTAAAAGTTATGCTGGTTCGAAGTTTGGTCAGTTGTTTGGGATGTCACGGTCAGATTTACACGGTCATGCCTTGGAGGCACACCCGAGCGGTATTTAGCATGGGATATTTTGAGAAATTAGACACGATCGAGCTTGGGGCACTGGGAGGCCACGCTAAAGGTTGTGAACTCTATTTTTGCTTCATTTTGCTCCATATTCCATCTAAAGGAATATACCCATATCATGGGACACAACAAAGCATGTTCCTTGATTTAAACTTCAAATTGATGGACTTTTGAATGCCTTTTTCTTCCTGTACAATCTGTGTCTGGCTCAATGATGAAGCTTCCATGTTGGCTTCAATGGCTAGAACAAGGAGAGGCACGGTCGGATCATGTTGAGCCTTTTTCTGCTCTATTCTTCATTTTTCTTTGGATGTAAGAACACACCAGTGTCATTGACACGGCCAGAGCGTGCTCCTTGCTCCCACTCCACATTTGAAGGGCTTTATGCTCCAATTTCACTCCATTTTTGTGTCCTATCAATGAAAAAGCTCAAAGGGAAGATCTCTGAATGAAAAGAGTAAAAGTAAAGAAAACAATAGAAAGAAGATGTATGTATGCAAAATATGCTCATGAAATGACATAGAATGTATGCTAAAAAATGCTAAAAGAACATGTAAAAAACACACACATCACTCACCCATAGACCAATAGCGCTATGTTTCTCTCCATCCAGACCAACACGACACGACCATACCTCATCCCCAGAATTCTACCATGGCTAACACGTCCCAACTATGCCTCATCCTCGAAATTTTACCGCAGCCAACATAGCTTGGTCGTGCCTAAAAGGCACACTCGTGCTGTTGGAGTGTTCCCCCATGGTTGAGTTGTTTATCCAAACTATTTTTTAATGGTTGGGAGGGCTATAAAAGGCCAAAGATGCCCCCTAGCTCAAGGAGAAGGGCACTTCCACCATTTTCACAACCGTCACAATGATCCGTGCACCATCGGAGCTTGGAATTCATCTGAAGGCACCGACACTCATCTTGCTAAGCATTCTCATCTCTCTACGCTTTGTTTTGAGTTGTAATTGCCTAGATTCAATATCTTTTGATTGATTTTCATTCTCTATGGAGTAGTTCCATGGATTCTAGGATTAAGAAGTAACTACGATGTAATTTTTGATGTAAGAACTAAGTATTTGTTTACCTTCTCTTTGAATGACATGTTTATTCCTTATACCTACTTTATTGTGTATGCTTTAAATGCCTGGGATGTAGAGAGTCGGTCATGTAGAGGTGATAATCTAGATGAGTCGTGGAGCCCATGTCATAGGGATAGTTCTGCACAGCAAACTTCTAGCATTATAACCTTAAATGGAGGTTGATTTGCCATAAGGGGACAACGATCACAGATCTTAATATGTTTTCCCTAATTCAATGTCATAGAGTATAGGAGATAGTATAGATGTATCGTGGAGCCCACGTGACAGGGGTAGCCCATATAAGAACACATTTTGGCATTATCACATTGCAAAGAGGCATCGAATTTGGGTAGGCACATCGATATAATCCTCCCAATTTCATATTGGTAATTTAGGATTAGTCACCCTACATGACAATAAACATAGAGGTAGGAAAGTAAATAAAACTTAGAATTTCAACAAACATCGTAGCGAAACCAAAGTCCTAGAATGATTCCCCCAATCCAATCTCTCTCCCAGCATCTGAATTTATCTCACCTTTCTCGATTGCTCTAAGGCCCTCTCTTAACTCTCTCTCCTTCTCTCAACTCATCTTTCTCTCCCAATCTTTCTCATGAACTCATACAACTTTGATCATCTGGATAACTAGCTTCACAACCTCAATCAGTGCTCAATTATAGTCCTCGTGGGATCGATATCTTTTATTACTTGACGACAACCGTGCATTTGCGAAAATCGATACATCACTAACTCCACACACTTGGACTTGTTTTCCCAAGCAATTAGCTTCAAGCTCATTCCACACACTTGGGCTTGTTTTGCCAAGTAATCAATTCTCAAATGATTCCACACACTTGGACTTGTTTCACCTAGTTCCTAATTAGAACTTTCTTGCTTAGTTCCCAACTAAGACTTTGCTCCTACCTGATTCCCAACCAGGACTTCATAAGCATGACTTCACTCACTAGGACTTTTACACTACCTATCTTCACTCACTATGATTTTTTTCCACTTGCCAAGTAACCTACTCCTACACACCTGATATCAACTAGTTAGATCACAACAAATCTAACTTTAACCTTAGTCATACATCAAAATCTTGGGTTACATGTTGTGTGTAGGATTAGGAAAGAGCACTAGAGGGGGGCACGTGTTGCTTTTTCATATTTCTTAAAGTACGCAGTGGAATTAACAAGACAAGAAGAGGAAACACACTTTGTTTTTACTTGGTTCATAGCCCTGCGACTGCTAGTCCAAGACATGTGGTCGTTGATGGCTTTTGATGGGAAATCTATTAAAATATCTCCTTCTCTAAATAATGACTTGGAGATGAAGATTTATATTTTTTACAAAAGATAGTGATCGGTAATAAGTTTACTATCAAAAAACAAGTATAAAAGACAAAATAGAAAAAATAAAGTATGTCAATAATGAAATAAGATCCGAAGTATAGTGTCGATGTTGGAGCAGTGTTTCGACATCGTAACAACATTTCTGGAGTGCAGAGCACTTGGAAGAAAGTATGGAATTGATGATGTGAGGATGTTGGTCGAATCCACTTTTATTGACCTGTCCAGTTGCTTGGATCCCTTCGGGATTCCTGGATCTAGTCCTGATCTGATCCACTTTCATCGTAGTTTATCTTCCTCTCGACACCTGAACTGCTTACGTGTCACCATCTCGTCGAAGCATGATCCGACTGACCTTTATCAGCTCCCATGTGCATGGAACCCTTCTAGGTGCTTGAACCCTTTGGGTGCCTGAACCTAGTTCGAGCGTCTAGATCGTCAATCTCCTAGATTGGTCTGGTCGCTTGGAGATCACCAATTCTGGTCGACTCCAAAATCAAGTCCCTGCATCACAACATTAGCAAAGAAGCATAATAATATTATAGCTTTGACAATCATTTAACTATCCGATCCTGACTTTTGGATTTTCAGTGAAACCCTAGGCAGGACTAACGTCTACTGTTCCCTTAAAGGGAACACATCCTGACCCATTCTTCTCAGAAGTTTTTATCTTCCGCCAAACATTTGGTCCTCCAAACCTGTTTGGACTTTCTTCTTTGCATCCAATCCTCTTACACCAGGACATTCCTTCGATGTTTGGTCCTCTTTGACCCATCAACCTACTAGATGTTCGGTCCTCTCTGATCCGTCTAGACTTCCTTCATGGTGTGCTTGATGTACCAAGTCTTCTACCTAGTATCAAGTCAAACTGACCTACTAGGGCTTTCTACCTAACATCCTATCTACCTGACCTACTAGGGCTTTCCTTTTCATAGTATCTGGTCCAGCTGACCTACTATAACTTTCCTTTGCTTAGTCTTACTAGGAATTTCACTTGCTTAGGACTTTCTGGATGAGCTAAGTGCACACTTGATCAACATCATTAGATCACACATAAGCTCAACTTTGAACCTTTGCTAACATCGAACGTCAAGTTCGATTATCTGATGCTTCCCTGCACCAACAATCTTCCCCTTTCTGATTATGACAACATGGTTCAAAGTTAATAAAACAAATAAAATAAGTTTTTAAAAAAACTCCCTCTTAATCTAATCTCTCCCCTTGAAATTAACATTTTGGGAGTTTTTGAAAATTTATTTTAACTTTAACCTATCCACTCCCCCTTTGACATATATAAAACAACCAATAGGGAGGTCTTCTAGTAAATCACAATAAAACATTATAAGTATAGGTGATTTCAAAAATATTTCTAGAAGATAATTACTTATGTGTGTGGAAATGATTTTTAATGAGCATGTAAAAACATTGTAAGTAAAACACTTATAATTTTTGTTAAGTACTCAAAAGATTTTTCATATATTTTCTAAGTACTCACAAACTCTATGTTTCAAAATATTTTGATTTTTAAGGGCTATGTTTTTCAAATAGACTTTAAAAAATATATGAAGTTAGAAAATGGATTTTCCAAAAAGATTTGTCAAATACTTTAAAAATTATTTTCAAAAAAATTAAGACAAAGAGAATTTTCTAAAAATATTTGTAAGCACATACTAGATTTAAAAATTTATTTTTAAGTCAAAATTAAGTTTCAAAAATATTTTTACCCCTTGGTACATATATTCCAATTTAAAAGTTTAATTGCATTTAAAAACATATTCAAAAGACATATAAATGTTGGTGCAATCATCCTTGGGTCAAGGTTGACCAAGTTGATTAAGCTCGGGTTTGCTCGAGCTTGAATTTTGATGTTTGACAATATGTGAGAAATAATCAAGTAGGTCAAGGGAGGACCAAATACATTATTTGGGAAAGTCCTAACTGGAGGTTAGACAAATGAAAGTCCTAACTAGGGTTAGGCAAGGGAACATCTTGACTTAGTTAGGTAAGGGAATGTCCTAACTGATTTAGGCAAGGTAAAGTCCTAACTTAGCTTAGGCAAGGGAAAGTCTAATGGGAAGGTTGGCAAGGGCAAAGTTCAAGTGGGTTAGGGAAGACCAAATACTTGGTGATCAGGAGTCCTAACTGAGGTTAGGCAAGTGAAAGTCCTAACTGAGGTTAGGCAATGGAAAGTTCAAGTGGGTCAAGAAAGATCAAACACTTGGCATGAGTGAAAAGTCCCAATAGGTCAAGGTTGACAAGATATTGGGTAACGGGAAGTCTTAACAGGTCACGGATGACTAGATATTTGAAAGAGAAAGTCCTAGTAGGTTGAGGTCAAATAGATATCAGGCAAGACCCAAATTTAGGCCTAAAAAGGCTTAATTTAGGGTTACCAATTATTTGGTAGGAAGTTCTAACCGATTGGTAAACCCCAAATTTGAAATTTGGATTTTAGGGTTAGGCAATTGATTGGAGCAATCGATTGGCCAAATGGCATTACCTGTCGATCGATTGGAAGCCTTCTCGCGAATAGAAGGACCCAAAATTACTTATGGCAATCAATTCCAACATAACCAATCAATTAAGGCAATCGATTGGATGGTTTTCTCGAGGAACAGAAAAGCCGAGAATCAATTGGGGCAATCGATTAAGTGTTGAAGCAATCAAATAAAGATGTTTTTCGCGAGAACAGAAATTTTCTGAATCGATTGGCTCAACCGATTGAAGTGTTTTTCTCTAGTGAACAGAGGCTTCTAAATCGACTTCTGAAACAATTGGTATGGCTCATGAATTGATTGGGTAGGCAAAAAAGAGTCATTCTGTAGGTTTTGAACAGTCGAGCTGACGTGATAATCGATTATGGGTTGTTACGTTCCCGAAAGTGCACGATTACGTCGTCAGTAATATAAAAGATTATCGATCCCACAAGGACTGAGGACTAATGCACTAGTAAGTCTATGAAGCAAGTAGCTAGACTAATCAAATTGTTGGTGAAAACTTGTGAACTTAAGAAAGAGTGTGAGAGGTCAAGGTCCAAGAAGAAGTGAATGCAAGAGAGTTGGGAATATTAGTGTGGAAAGTGATTATAGGCTTCAGTTTCACTATGATGCTAGATAATGTCCCTAGAATATGTTCATCTCCTTATTCTCCATACTTACACTTTTGTAGCAAAAGATTGGTCTGTCTTTTGACCCTAGAAAGTGGGTAAGTATCAATGCCCTTTGTCACTAAGGGCATAGTAAGTACGGTTGAATGAGCATCATTTATTACTAAGGATCTCTCGATTATCTAATCTAGTAGTCATCTTAAAATATGAACAAATCATTCACATCTACATAGATTAGTCTCATACATATTTCGTCAAACATGTACAATACACCACACACATAGAACAAGAAGTAAACATCTCATTGAAATAAGGAAATTAGCATATCCATAGTTCATACATCAACAATCACATCGTAGTTACTCCCTAACCCTAGAATGCAAAGTATCTACTTTATAAACAAGGGGAGAAAGAACGAGGATAAAAAAAGTAAATATTCTACACCATAATCTAAAAAAAGGGGGAAGAAATTCTTAGTCGGATGAAATCTTTGTCTTCGGGTGCGCTCTCCTTACTTGGATGATGGATGGAGTGGAGAAAACAACCTCGGATGGTCAGTAAAGAGCCCTATAAAATGGTGGTGACAGAACCTTGTGGGTTCCCTTGAAAGGAAGAAAACCCTCTTCCTCGAAAAAGTGAAAAAAAACCCCTTTTATAGGTAGGGGGCACAACCCCTGCCTTCTGAACACATGGTTGTGCCTGGAAGGCTAAGGTTCAACTGGTTGGAGGCACGACTATGCTTGGATGGCACGATCCCTGTTTGAGAAGGCATTGGATGCAAGGTACGGATGTGCCTTTTGGCTGAGATCTCCTAGAATCTCACATGGCAGTGCCTTTGGGCACGATCCATGGCTGAGATCTCCTAGAATCTCACATGGAAGTGCCTTTGGGCACGATCGTGGCATTGGTTCCTGTTGGGGTTGAGGCACGACCGTGCCTGGATGGCACGACCATTGCCTTGGCCTTGGATGCTCTACTTTTTTCTCTGCTTTCTACTTTGCTTTTTGCTGAGCTCTCCATTTAAGCTCTGTTTTGCTCCAAAAATCTTTTTGTCAATAAAAATAAAGGAGCAGATCTCCGAACGAAGTGGAGTAAAAAGAATGAATATGATAAAATTAGGTGTGATAATATAGATCGTAATCAATGAAATGTAAGTATATGCGCATCATAAAGTGTCTAAAAACATATATAATCTACACACATCACACTCCTAGACTTAAACCTTTACTTCTCCTTAAGCAAAAACCTGCAATATAGATTCCACATGGCAATGAGGTGCATCATAATCCCTAGTGATTCATGTTAATCCTATCCTATAGTTTCATTGGTGAGCATGATATAAGAATTTGTTAAAGAATGACCTAAGTAATACTTCTATGTGCTCGGTGCAAATAAGTGACTTAATATTTCAAGTTTCAACTCCCAAGCCTAGTCAAATCGTCATCTAACTATGTTCCATATGCTCCCAGTGATAGACACTTACCTGCCACACGCATGGTTCATCTTTCTCAAACTACACAAGGTCTCAAAGGATAACTTAGATCATGAGAAACTTACCAGTTATTTTTCTAATAACCTAACTCGGTCTCAAAGGGGTAACTTGTTAGTTTCCACTCACAACAACTATTTTTATTCCCTTATTCAATCTTTTTTGTGTGTGCTTATATGTAGCATTATGTATCACTATAAGTAAAGGGTTTTTGATTTTTCCAAATGAGTTAACGTGATTCGAGTTTCTCCAGTAACCAAAATGTAATTGAGAAATCACCTTAGAAACACAAATATTAATCCAGTTATATGGATTATGACTATTTTAGATGTATCAACTATCAAAGTCAAGTATAGTGTAAAAGAGATCCTAAGACTAGGCCAATTCTCAAACTCATACAATTAGAAACATGCTCACTTCATTCTACTATGGATAGGAAGAAGTAGTCCACTAAACATTCTAGCACATACATCACAATACATGAAAATCTATATAAGAGTGTGCTAGCATTTTTGTAAGAAGAACAAGTCATACTAAAATTTGATGGTGGTGCAACCGACATGCCACAAAACTGAACCAAACTAAATCAAACAAATGTAAGAAAAAAACTAAACTATGTACATATGTACAACTCTATCCCAGACTTGAACATTTCATTGTCCATATGAAATCAAAAATATGGTGGTGGGAGGGGCATATCGATATGGCGGAGGGGGATTCCTAGGTGATGGAGGGTGTGGTGGTCTATAAGGAAATGAAGGCATTCCTGTCAAGTTGCCAAGGTGCTCATGATATTCATATAGCATGGCAACCTGCCATCATGTGATATCCATAGAGCATCTAAAGTTCTTCATTCTCCCTTGCTCATTGTAATAATCTGTTACAAATTCAAAGACTTTCCCATGGAAATTCTTGTCCTCCCAAAATGATCTTGTACTTCTTGAAACTGTTCTTCAGTCAATGCACAATGTTTCTCCAACATATGTTGGGTGCCATTATGCTCCTCATGAAGTGTGTCCATAGAAGCACGGAAGTCAAAAAAATCAAATCTGGAGTGACCCGTATCGCTGTAAGTGAATGAGTGTCTAGCGAGTTCGATAGCAGGTTTTGCTCTATGAGAAGAGGATGCAGGGGGGGTCCTTGGGGTGGGAGCAACTTAAATAGGGGGGTCACGAATGATCCAATTGTTGGGGTTTCTAATTGAAGTGCGGTCGAAATTAGGAAGAGGGAGAGGTCACCCGTCTTTCCTAAGGAAACTGTATCTTTATTTTCCCAACCAATCATTTTTATCGCTAGGCAAGTGTCTAAGTCAATCTTGGAGTTGCCATGTAAAGCCTCTAACCCATATAGCTTGTAACCCAAATTGATGGTGATGTGTGTGATATACTCCCAAAATATAATAGTCCCCATAGATGCTCTACCCGCCTTTGCTAAGGTTTGGAGAAAATAGTAGCCTGAATCAAAGTAGACTTTATTCAACAACATCACCCAAAATCAATAAAGTTCAACCTTCCTTACTCTCGGCCTGACCAAAGATGGTCTTACTAATAATACAATGTAGATAACGAAAGAGGGGTTTTGTAGTGAAGAAGGCTTAGAGCGTGATGGGTCATAGGCATCATTAGTTAAAGTGATCTCCATCCAAAATTCATCGCTCTTAAATGAACATTCAAATTCACAACTACATTCATTGGGAAAACCAAAGCAATTATTAAATATAATTAGAGACCACTCATGATTTTGATTTAGAAGTCAAAAAGAAAATTTTCCTTCGTCATTAGAGAGGTGGGTCTCTATCGAACCAAGGAATTCTAGGGTTAATCTAGGGTAGGTTGGATAGTTTAGATTCATAAAGGTAATCCAACCTATGTTGTCATTCATCCACTCAACATCTTCCCTAATCCCTTAAATTGCCATGGTATAATTGTCAAGGTAATGAATGCAAATTAATTAATGGCTAACAAGAGTTTCATATCTAGATTTTTGCTCTTCATTACGAAAAATTATGTCATACTCATTGTCGTTACCTTCGTCGCGTGCTTGCCTCTTTCCTTTTCCCTTGTCGGTTGATTTTCCTTTTCCCTTGTTCGTCGCTTTCCCCTTGCCTTTTTCTATTTCCTTTCCTTTTCCTTTGTCGAAATCATCATCTTTTCCAGATCCACCACTCTTTCATAATTTTTTCAATATTCCGGACATGGTTGAAATTCAAGATGAGGAGGAGAGTTCTAAGTTGTGGTGAGTGGGAAGAAAGAAGAGGAGAAAAATCTAGATCTCAGTTACGTTCCCGCAAGTCCACGGTTACATCATTAGTAATAAAAAGATATCGATCCCACAGGGATATTGGATTAACACACTAGTGAATTTGTGAAGCAAGTTGCTAGACTAATCAAAGTTATGTGAAGGCTTGTAAACTAGAGAGATAAAGAGATAGAGTGTGTGTATGTGAGGTCTAGGTCCAAGAAAAGAGGGAAGAGGGATGTGAAAGTTGGTTTAGGAAGCGATTATACGTTTTCGGTTTCACTATGATGCTAGATAATGTCCCTATAACATGTTTATCTCTTAATTCTCCATACTACTCCTATGTATCTAGGGTTAGTTCCTATGTCAAGGTCTTGTAACTTTAGAAAGTAGGTAAGTGTCAATGCCCTTTGTCACTAAATGCATAATAGTTCAGTTGAAAGAGAATCTTTTGTCGCTAAGGATCTCCCGATTATCCAGTCTAATAGCAACCTTAACATAGAAGTAGACACCCTAAATCTACATGTATCATTCACATACACATTTCATCAAACATGTACAAGACACAACATTTCAGATCTTTGAAATGCATCCTATCAATGAAAAAAAAATCAGACCTCTAAACAATGTGGAGTAAAAATCATGATAACATAATAAAATAGGGTGTGCTAATGTAGATCATGTCAATGAAATGTAAGTAGATGTGCAATTTATAGTATCTAAAAACATATATAATCTACACACATTACACCCCTAGACTTAAACTTTTGCTTGTCCTCTAGCAAAAGCCTGCAATCTAGATTCACATGGCAATGAGGTGCATTATAATCCCTAGTGATTCACATTAATCCTATCCCATAGTTTCATTGGTGAGCATGATAAAAGGATTTGTTTGAGAATAACCTAACTAATAGTTCTCTGTGCTTGGTTCAAATAAGTGACCAAACATTTTAAGTGTCAACTCCCAAGCCTAGTCAAGTCGTCATCTAACTGTGTTCCTTATACTCACGGCGATAGGCACTTACCTATCACATGCATGGTTCATCTTTCTCAACTACACAAAGTCTCAAAGGATAGCTCAGATCAAGAGAAACGTAACAGTTAATTTCCTAGTAACCTAACTCGGTCTCAAAGTAGTAACTTGTTAGTTTTCACTCAGGATAACTATTTTTTATACCGTTATTCACTTTTTTTTATGTGTTTATATGTAGAATTTCGTAGCACTAAAATAAGTAAAGGGTTTTTTATTTTTCCAAATGAGCTAACGTGATCCGAGTTTCTCTAGTAACAAAAATGTAATGAGAAATCACTTTAGAAACACAAGTATTAGTCCAGTTCTATGAATCAATACTGTCTTTAGATGTATCAACTATCAATATCAAGCATAGTATAAAGGAGATCCTAAGACTAGGTCAATTCTCAAACTCATACAATTAAATATATGATCACTTCATGCTACTATGTATAGAAAAAAAATAGTTCACTAAACATACTAACACATACATCATAATACATGAAAATCTAGATAAGAGTGTGCTAGCATTTTGCAAGAAAAATAAGTCATGTTAAAGTGTGATGATGGTGCAACCAACATGCCACAAAACTAACACAAATGCAAGGATAAAACTAATCTAACTCAAGAAAATGCAACTAACTCTAACAAATGCAAAAACAAAACAAAATAAAACTATGTACATAAGTACAACTCTCCCCCAGACTTAGACATTTCATTGTCCTAATGAAATCAAGAATATGGTGGTGGGGGGCAATATTGATATGGCAAATGGGGATTCCCAGGTGATGGAGGGCATGGTGGTCTTTAAGGGAATGAAGGTGCTCTTGGCAAGTTGCTAATGTACTTGTGATATTCATAGCGCTTGGAAACCTGTCGTCTCGTGATATCCATAGAACATCTAAAGTCTTCAATTCTCCTTTGTTCATTGTAATAATCTGTTACAAAGTCTGAGACATACCCGTTGAAACTCCTCGTTCTCCCAAAATGGTCCCATACTTCTTGAAATTGATCTTTGGTCAAAGCACAATGTCTCTCCAACAAATGTTGGGTGGCATTGTGCTCCACATGAAGAGTGTCCATAGAAGCATGAAAGTCAGAAAAATGAAATCTGGAGCGACTCGTATCGCCGTAAGCGAATGAGTGTCTAGCGGGTTCGGTATCGAGTTCATCTCCATGAGAAGAGAATGTAGGGGGGTCCTCGGAGATGGAAGCAACATGAATAGGGGGGGGGGGGTCATGGATTATCCTATTGGCGGGGTTTCTAATTGAAGTGTGGTCAGGATTAGGAAGAGGGAGAGGCAACCCTTCTTTCCTAAGAAAAATGTATCCTTTATTTTCCCAACGAATCATTTTTATTACCAGACAAGTGTCTAAGTCAATCTTGGTATTTCCAAGTAAAGCCTCTAACCCATATAACTCGCAACCCAAATTGACTGCGATGTGTGTGATAAACCACTCAAATACAATAGTCCCTGTAGATGTTCTAGACGCCTTTGCTAAGGTTTGGTGAAAATAGTAGCTTGAATCAAAGTTGACTTCATTTTACAACATCACCCAAAAATAATAGAGTTCAACCTTCCTTATTACACTGTCACTCTCAGCATGACCGAAGATGGTCTTACTTATAACACTGTGTAAATAACGAAGAATAGGATTTTTTAGTAAAGAAGCCTTAGAATGTGATGGGCCATTAACATCATCAATTAAAGCGATCTCTGTCCAAAATTCTTCACTCTTAAATTAAGAATAAAATTCGTGACTACTTTTATTTGGAAAACCAAAGCAATTATTATATTCAATAGAGACCACTTGAAATTCTGATTTAGAAGGCAAAAAGAAATTTTCCCTTAATCATTAGAAAAGTGGGTCTTTATTGAACTTAGAAATTCTAGGGTTAATCTAGGGTAGGCTTGATAATTCAAACTCATAAATATTGTCCAACCCATGTTATCATTCATCCATTCAACATCCTCCATAATCCCTAAAACTTACATAGTATAGTTGTTAGGATAACGAGTGCAAATTAATTTACAGCTAACAAGATTATCATATCAAGACTTTTGTCCTTGATTTCGAAAAATAATGTCATATTCATTGTCGTTATTTTCGTCGCATGCTTGTCTCTTGCCTTTTCCCTTGTCGGTAGATTTCTCTTTGACCTTGTCAATTACCTTCCCCTTGCCCTTATCAATTTCATTTCCTTTGCCTTTATCGAAATCGTCATCTTTACCGGATCCACCACTCTTTCGTAGTTTCTTCAAATTTTCGGACATGATTGAAAGTCTAGATGGGGAGAAGAGTTCTTGGTTGTGGATGATAGGAGGAAATAAGAGAAGAAGGAGAGAGATCTAGATCTCGGATCTAGAAGAAGAGAAGGAGAGGGGAGAGCTTGCACTTGGGGTTAGGGGAAAGATTGGATCTAACTCTTAGATGGGTAGATCTAGCTAAAAAGAAGAGAAGAGGATGTTTTTGAGAGAGAAATTTTTTGTTTTCCTTGGAGAGGTGAACTTAGGAGGTGGAGAAGAGGAAGGAAGAATAAAAGGTGGAGGAGAAAAGGGGGCACGACCGTGTGACTTAGAGCACATAAACGTCTCTCTCAACTTTAAAAAGAAACATGGGTTGTTACACGACTGTGTTTAAAAACATGGCCTAGGGCTAAGTTTATTCTGCCCCATTGGCACGAAAGTGGGGAAAAAAGACACGACCATGTTTTTGTTTTTGTTTTTATTTTTGGG
>JBBUKS010000002.1:7203724-7226540 GCA_038050645.1 Hedychium gardnerianum | reverse complement strand
GAATAACAATTCTTTTATCAACTCTCTCAATGCTCATTCTTTTCTATGCTACTGCTCATGCAAGCTACTGCTACTACGATGCCAGAAGGCTCTCCGACAATCTACACTCAATCTTCATTATTTTATTATCAGTATATTTTATTATTGCTTGCATTCTTATAAGGAGATAGTAGATTGTTACTATCATCCTTCATATTATGTATGAGCTTGCTTCTTCTCTGAAAGACTTCGGAGAGAAGAACTATAGTGAATTATCCAACGGAAGCGGTCAAGGATCGCAGGCCTTGAAGTAGTAGCTGTTAGACTACGAACCAAATAAAAAAAGGAACTGTGTTCTTATCTTTATTTCTACTACACTTTGATTTAGTTTAAAGAAAAGAGATTTTAAACAATCGAGATTCTTCACCCCCCCCCTTTCTCGTCTCCTACGATCCTATAAGGTGAACCCAATTCTCCGATCGCTAAAATTCGAGACTTGAGTGGTTATTCACGAAAGTAGTTCAAAATCTCTTGAGGACACCATTGGCTATCACGAAGCTTAATGGGTCTATCCCGATTTAACATCATGAAACATGAGATAGTGCCTAGAGGATTATGGGTCATCGTGACAGGAAGCTCCTTGAGAAATCGATCGCTCTAGTAAGGTTACCATGAAAGTAGGCGTCGCATTTGGGTAAATACTTGGTATTATTTGAGAGAAGTTATCGGGTACCTCGAGATAGACCACCTTCATAATTATCGAGCACAAAGGTAAAAGAGTGAATAATAATTAGGCTGTCAACGATCATCGTGGCAAAATCAAAGTTCTAGAATTGCTTCCTCAAATCAATTTTCCCAACAACTCTTCTTGTTTTCTTAGTTCATTTTCTTTCTCATACAATTTTCTTTATTTCGATTGATTTAGATAGCCTATTTCTCAATTCAAATTGGTACTTGATTTAATAGTCTCAATGGATGATATTTCATTACTTGACAACAAAACTGCACTTGTAGTTTGCACACATCAAAATATATGCATTATATTTGTAGGTGATGGGCACTTAGATTTTGCTTACGATATGATGGTTGAAGATGGTCCACAATAAATTAGTTGAGTTTTTAGTTTATAAGACTTTGCTAGTTCTAAAACTAAATATTTTGAGTGTATTTTATTAGTGTGTAGCTAGTTTTGGATGTAAAAGATTTATCATTAGTGTTACATTTGTATATGACTCAAATGATTACTAGATGAATAAAAATTATGTATTAGCATTCAAATTTATATTTTGAAAAAAATAAATTATTTAAGTGATGGATGAATTGTGATGATGTGTAAATTTTAAATTTGAATTATATATTTTAAATAAATATTAATGATAATTTTTAATATCTTTATAAATTAATATAAAGGACATTTACTAGTGTCCTTGTAGATTAGTTGTGGGGGAATTTTAAATTGACCTTATAAATTATCATTAATCACAACTTTTATTATCATTATAAAAAATATAAGGCACTTATAATTGTCAATATAAATGAGTTTAGGTGATATTGAAATTTTTTCTTATTACAATTATAAAGGCATATATAAATGTCCTTGAAACATGAATCTTTTTTAACATTTCAGACTGACATTGTATCCCTAAATTGAAACACCTCTAAAGTTGGGATTGATATTTTATAACGATATTACAAAATGTTAGAAATGTCAGGAAGGCCTAAGAAAATATCACTTTATAAGGTGTTTATTGTTGATGTCACTAAAAATATATTATAAGAGCATCTATGTGTGCCTTTAAAGAGCTTTATTCTTATAATGGATAGAGTCTGATAGTGCACCAAGATTGGGCAAGATTAGAGTTTGGCACATTCAAGGGAGTCACACACTTGTGCCAAATTTATTATTTGGCATAATATTAGATGGTGCATAGATCGGAGAGGTACTTTTACACTATCTTACCAATTTTGTGTATACTTGTCATGTTGTGATTCTCATAATATTTGTCATGTCATACATGATTATATATGTCATATCATCATTATATTTTAATTCATGCTATATATGATTTTTCATGTTGTTTCAAGTTTTTCAATGATATTCATCTTTAAACTTATAAGAAATTGATACATGCATTTGATAATTGGCATGTCATGTCATGTCATACATGCATCATATCATTATGACTTGTATTTAAATTCAAACCATGTTAAATTTCTTTTGAAAAGTATGCATTTGATTTATGTCATATTCATTTACATGTATCGATTTTAATTTTATGTAATTAAGGATAAACGATACTATTTGACATACTAGATATAATGGTTAAAGAAGAAATACCTATATAGATAAGCTTGATCACATAGTATAGGAAGAATTATTTTACATCTCAAATGAATCATAGGATTAACTTATATTGTATATTAAGACACATAGATATCAGTGATATATTAGAATGTTGAGCTAAGTTTAAGGTGTTGACATTGTTGGTGCAGGGAGCACCAGAATCAAACCTATATTTTGATGTGGTCAAAGGTTCAGAGTTAAGTCTTATTGTTATCTGATGAACTAATCAAGTATGCAGGATCTCAACTCTGAAAGTCCTAGTAGGTCTGGAGGACCCGATACTAGGCAAGAAAGCTGATATCGAATCAAGTGGAAGTCCTGGAAGGCCGATCTGATGGTGAGCAAAGTCCAAACAGGTCTGGAGGACCCAATGTTTGGCAGGTGAGTTGAGGTAAGCAAACTGGAATTAGGGCAGTGAGGTCGTGTCCCAGTGGGACAAACCTTAGGCGCTGATCCAACTGAAAAAACCAACGAAGATTTTTAAGTTGAGATCAAGACAGACTGAACTGTCTCATTCATGCATACTCATATTTAGTCTAACCTTTGTTTTGGAGGACTATTACTATTATTATATTTCTTATGCTAACTTTATTTTACAGATAAAATAAAGTTTGGAATTAACTCAGGTTCGGTCGACCGAATGGGAGGTTCAGTCGACCGATAAGACCAGATTAGCATAGGATTGAACAGAGACTGTATACTTGAAAACATTGGGATCAATCGACTGATCCAAGGGATCAGTCGACTGATCCAAGGGATCAGTCGACCTAACAAAGAAGGAAATAAACAACTGCCAGATCGAATCAACGTAAAAAAGGTAAACAGAGGGATCAGTCGACCGATCAAGCGTGATTTTCGGGATCAAATGGATCAGATCAAAGCAAAGAAGGAAGGTCGCGAGTTTAGTCGACCGATAGGAGGATTAGTCGACAGAAAGGATCAGTTAACTGAACAGTTTTTCAGTCAACCGAATGCAGCCTATAAAAGAAGCCCTCGGGGTCCGAGCCGAAGATAACTTTCCTTTATTCCTCATTCTGTTCCTGCTATTGTTGTTCATGCAAGATGCTGCTACTACATCGAGAAGCAATCCGACAACCTACGCCTAAGCTTATTTGTCTCATTGTCGGTATATTTCATTCTTACACAATATTTATAATTTGCATGCTTGTACTACCTTGCTTCCTCAGAAGAACTACCTTAGTGGATTAACCCATCGATACTATCTAAAGGGTCATGGGTTCTTGGAGTAGGAGTCGGCTGGGCTCCGAACCAATTAAAAAGGAGTGTGTCTATTTACTTTTTTTTCCGCTGCTACTTTGAATTACGAATAAGAAGAAAATATTTTCGAACGAGATTCACTTCCCCCCTCTCTCTCGTTTCTAACAATCCAACAACTATTTCATCGAACTTTATAATGAGGTTATGTAATTTTGTTTCCAAATTGCGTAACCTATTGTAGTTTTTGATTATATGGCATGTTGTTTCACAAATCTCACAATAATGCTATTTTTGCCGCCACTGAATGTGGTCAGGGAGGATACCCCATTTTTTCCCATGTACTCCATGAGCAAGGTCAATTTGTAGCGGATAATTATCGAATACATGTCATGTTGCACCACAAAGCTCACAATAATAATCAGCAAAATTCATAGCATCAAATTGATCAAACCATTGAGTTCGAGCATCCATCTTGCTTATAAGGAAAACTTAACCACCTGAAAAAGAGAGGTCAGAAAAGGCAGAAAAGCAATAAAAGAAGAAAGAGAGAAACTGTAAAAAAGAAAAAAAAAAGGAATCTAGATTAACCAAATCAATATCCAATCAATATCGATTTTGACAATCCCAGACAATGACGCCAAAAAATTATTGTTTACAAACCACAAGTACATGGTTGTCGTCAAGTAATAAAAGATATCGAATCCATAGGGACTAAAAAATCGAGTACTAGTCTAGTTAGTGAAACATCTAGTGAATCTTAGATTGTGTGAATTGAGAGAGAGAGTGTGTGTGTGTGTGTAGAGCATAGTTTGCTAGAAGTTGAGGGTGAAATTCAAAATTGGGGGAACGATCCTAGGATTTCGATTTCACCATGATGATCATTAACATCATAAGTATTGTTTACTTTCCTATCTCTATGATTGTTCACATGTAGATGGTCTATCCAAATATACCTATATAGACTTTTGGATTATACTAGCGTCTCTACCCAAATGCAATGTCTACTTTCAAAACGACATTGCTAATATGACCACTTGCTCAGGGAGGCCCCTGTCACGAGAGCCCCACAATCCCCTATTTGCCCTCCTTTACTTCGTGATGCCAAATCGGGGCAAACTCATTACACTCTGTGATAGCCAATGGATCCCCTACTGTGGAAGAAATCCAATACCCCTCGTGGCATACCGAACTACTTTCGTGACCAACTCACCACGTCTCGAACATTTATGGGTTGGAGATTTGGGTTCACCTTTCTGTCCTTCCCCGCATCCCGTGAGATACGAAGGTGCATGTTAGTGTCACAATTGTGTATGCACAATAAAGCCGAACCATGGAATAAACATGTCATGCAATAGAAAAAGATAAACAATTACTTAATTCGAATGTTAACAATTACATCGGGCTACTCCCTAGTCTTAGAATCAAGAGAATTAGTCCATAGAGATGGAGTTACAACCAAAAGATATTTAGGAAATAATCTAACAACATCAAACATAGAAGGAGGAGAGAAGGCTTATCGAGATGGTTGTCGATCTTTGGAAGGAACTCTAAGCTTCAATCAGTGGACGGATCACTTTGACAGCTCTTGGAATGGTGACTCTAGGATTCCCTAGAAAAGGAAAAACTCTACTCCAAGGAAGATGGAAGAGCCCCTGGTCTGAAATAACCTAACAAGAGTTCCCTTCATTCTTTTATAGCTTCTCCAATTAAGCCTTCCAAATCTGTTAGACCCTGTCTAAATCGTCAGGGCGCCGCCAAAAATGGATTTTCAACCCTTAGACTCAATTTCATAGGTTGCACCCTGAACCAAACTTGTATATCTTGATATTATCTTCAATTTGATAGATTATATGCCCCGTGGCTTGACTCGAGATAAAAGTTATACTCGTTCAGAGTTTGATCTGTTGTTGCACTGCTTTGGGACAGACTGACACGGTCGTGCCTGTGAGGCATGACCTAGCTATTTTTATTCTATGATGAAAAGCACAGTCATGCCTGGGAGGCACGACCATGTCAACTAGAGCCGGAGGGAGTTGCACGGCTGTGGCAGGTGAGGTTGCTGGTTCGTGTTGGTTCTGTGGGGAAAAACACGGGCGTGCCTAGGAGGCACGACCGTGGCTGGCTCTGGTAACTCCATTTTCACTCTGTTCTTTAGTTAACTTTGTCTGGAGGAACATACCTGTGTCATGATACATGGTCATAGCATGTTCCTTGCATTAAATCCTCGTTCCAAGGCCTTTGTGCTCCAATTTTGCTCCATTTTCACGTCCTATCAAAGAAAAAGTGCAAAGAGCAGATCTTCGAATGAAAAGAGTAAAAGTAATAAAAATAATAGAAATATATATATATATATGTATACAAAATATGTTCATGAAATGACATAGAATGTATGTAAAATAATGCTATAAATCACGTATGAAACACACACATCACCAAACGTCCTTTCCAAGTCGGGGACTTCATTTTGAAGAAGGTGAAATCCATGGGAGATGTCGAGGAGCTCTAGCCCTACTAGAAAGGACCTTACCAAGTCAGCCATAAGATGAGCTACGACTCCTGCTACTTAAAGACCCGAAAGGGAAACAACTTGGACAACCGTGGAACGCTACTCGTCTCTAGTCGTACCGCACTTGAGGGCTAGGGTATCTTGTTTTCATTCTATTTACTTCTTTATTTACGCAATTTTGTACATATTCAGTTTTAACAAGAAAAATGGCAATTTCCTTTTACCTCTCCATGTCTTCTAAATCTCATGCCCCTCATCTTGGACCAGCGACGTCCCTTGGCAATGACCCTTCTTAAGGTCTCATCCCCCTAGTCTAAGACTACTGGCATCCCCTGACAATGAGTCTTCTTAGGGTTCTATCCTCTTGGTCTCGAATCAAAGGCGTCCCTCGACAATGATCCTTCTCAGGGTCCCATCTCCTTGGTCTCAGACCGACGACATCCCCCAACAATGGCCCTTCTCAAGGTCTCATCCCCCTGGTCTCGGACCAGCGACGTCCCTTGGCGATGACCCTTCTCAGGGTCCCATCCCACTAGTCTTGGACTAGTGGAGTCCCTCAACCATGACCATTTTCAGGGTTCCATCTCCGCCGCATCAGAACAGCAGCTTTCAGCAAGAAACAACCCCTTCTCAAGTTCCATCACCTCGCACGCCCCAGCAGAGCTCCTTTGAATTCTAGAAGAGCGTCTAAAGACTCGGGCTCCATAGAGACACCCTGCTCCCTTTCTAGAAGACAAGGTCTTCCCGTCACTCGAGAGTGAAGTTAAACCAAACAAGGAAGTCACAAAAATATAAGTTCTCTGTCATTCATTCAGTCATCCAAAATTTCTAGAAATTACATTACAAAGGATGGATAAAAAATGAAAGAGACACTAGTAGCCCTAGGCGCCGCTAGTCGTCCTTCTCAGAATTAGACAGATCTGCCTTAACTTGATTCAGATCTAGGAAGTCCAACGAATCCCTCGACGATAAATGCTCGGCCTTGTGGAATTGTCGGATGGCACCCTCGAAACCATGTCGGAGCATCTTCACCATCCTCAACCCCAGCATGTCAAAAGAACTCTCCGAGGTCAAGAAGCCCTTCTTCTTAACTTCCCAATAGTCCTCCTCGTCGGCTTGGTAACTCTCCAACTCTTCCTTGGTCATTTCCACTTTAGCCTTAGCAATCTCCACTTCAACCTTGGCAGTCTCCTATTTAGCCTAGGCAATTTCTAGCGTGGTTGCTAGCAGCTCCGAGCGTTCCCTCTCCTCGATGACTTGTCACTCTAGCCCTTTGATGATCTTGGATGACTAGCACATTTGGGTCTAAAATTTGGCTGAGTGCACCTCGAAACTCGTGATCTTGGCCTACTAGATGGCGACTCTTGATCAAGAGAAGACACCTCCTCCTTGGCCTCCTCGAGTGCCAGCTCCAACTCGGAGGCCCGCTTAACTTGGACTTCAGCGTCCAACTTAGTACATTGTGTCTCAGCCTTGGCTGCCTTAATCTCTTAAGCGGTTGAGATAACCCAACCTCCAACTCAATCACGTGGGCTTATAGTGCCCAAGATCCCGGAGTAGCTGAGGCACTCGACCATGGAACTCTAACTGTTCCGTCCAAAGCTGCAAAGCACACTAAAAGGTTAGCCATCAACCCAAAGACAAGGTCAAAATTACAACACTTACCTTCAGCATGGTCTCATTCACTCGGTTGCTAAATGATGTGTGTAAATTAAGTATGTTTATAAGCATTGTTTGGTATATATTCTCTCGTATTTCATAAGTAAAATTTACATTTATACACTTTATTTCTAATTGATTTCATTGTTGTTACTCTTTTGGTTCGAAGATCTGCTCTTCTCCTTTTTTTTTTGATAGGACACATTTTTGGAGCAAAAATGGAGTATTATAGACATTGGAGCGAGAAGTGGAAGCAAGGAGCATGCATTGGTCGTGTCCCATGACACGGGTTAGTTCCTACAGGAAAAAGTGACCAAAAGATGGAGGAGACGTCAAGTTTCAACACTCAGCATTAGCTGGTCGTGCCTTCTAGGCACGACCATGCCTTGTGCAAATAGGAGAACCTCTCCATAGTAGCTAACATGGCTCAGTCGTACCTCTCCTTGAAGAGTTAGTCGAAGATCATAGTGGCCACCAAGGCTCGGCCGTGCTAAAGAGGCATGCATGTGCCTATTCCTGGAGTTCCGGTCAAGTTCCACCGCAGACAACACGGTGTAGCCGCGCTAAAAAGGCACGGTCGTGCCTCTTCCTGGAAAATTAACAGAGTGCCACATGACACGGTTGTGCCTTTAAGGCACGTCCATGTCGCGTCCTGGCAGGGTGATGTATGGAAAATTACAAGTGTACGATTCTGTCGTCAAGTAATAAAAAGATCGAATTCACAGAAAATAATTGTTAAGTACTAGTATACTAAGCAAATCCAATTGTCTAGACTAATCATAGGTTTTGTTGGTTTAAGAAGCAAAAGGATCAAAGAAATAAAATAGAAAATCAAGTGAAGGTAGAGTGAGAACTTAGCTAGAGGAAAGAAAGAAGAGAAAGGAAGAGTGATCCAAGAGAGAATTTGTGGAAAAAGTGATTATAGGACTTCAGTTTCACCTAAATGATTATAAACTCTAAATCTATGTTTGATTTCCTATCCTCAACAGTGATTTATGTAGGTAGACTATCCTATGTATCCAATGTAAACTTTTGGTACTACACCGGCGTTTCAATTCCAATTGTCCTCTACTCTCAAAGCGACAGAGCTGAGGGGTTGCTTTCCTAAGGAGATCCCTATCACATGATCTCACAACCCCTGAGATGGCTACTCCTACTATATGACTACGAATTGGATCTGATCGGTTAGGATCTAAGACAATCTATTACTCCTCATGACATACCCAACTACTTTCATAGATGACTCTCCATGTCTCGGGGTTCTATGAGTCGGAGGATTGAGTTTTCCTTTCGGTCCTTTCCCAAATCTTCATGGGATACAAATCTTGTGGGGTTAGCATTAAGATTATGTTAAATTAGTAGATCCGGACCACAATCACACATATCATTGAAAAAGAATAATTTAAACTCTAAAGATTAAACAAGTTGAGTTTACATATCAATAAGGCTACTTCTTAATCCTATAATCAAGAGTCTACTCTATAGAATCAGAGTTACAACTAGAAAATATCAGGAATTCAAGTTGCAATCAAGGCAATTCAGAAAAGAGAAAGAAAAGCTTAGTCTCAATGTGATGGCTTGTCTCCGGTTGTCTCTGATTGATCTCTGAGTTATAACCCATGTTCAATAATTTACTCTCTTTGATGATTAGTAATGGTAAAATTTTATTTAATATATCTGAAGCTACTAATCAACTTTTTTGTGAGCATGCTTGTGGTAGGAAATATTTTTCACAGCAATCACATAGATGTTGATTCAACCGCAAGTGCATGGCTAAGTCGTCAAGTAATAAAAATATCGATCCACAGGGACTATTGATTAAGCACTAGTTGAGTTTGTAAAGTAAGTTATCTAAACGATCGACGGTTGCTTGTGATCACGAGAACAAGAGCTTGAGAACTTGAGCTTAAGAGAGAGAGTGAGCAAGAGAGAGAGAAAGTGTGAGAATGAGTTGGCTTAAGGGAATGATTCTAGGATTTCGATTTCACTATGATGCTAGTTAATGTCCCTAGTACATGTTCACCTCCTTACCCTTCATGTTTATAATCTTGTAAAAATTCTAACCAAATTACCGATATGAACTTGCGAAATTCACACCGGAGTGTTTACATCGTTTTCTTCCAACGCTATTAAGTAAAAGAGGTAACATAGAAAGTCCAGTTAAAGGACTATCCTTTGTCACTAAGAGATCCCCGGTCATACAATCTAGATTATACAAGTCATTTCTTAACATTGAAATGGTGAAAACCCATTAAACTATAATTAGCTAATCCCTTATGAAGAATTGACCCCATTTCAAGGCGATAACCCTAGAAAGTTCGGTTAAAGGACTACCCTCTATCACTAAGAGCTCCCCGGTCATACAATCCAAAGCATCTCTCCTACATGGTGACCAATCCTTCATATCCATATGCATTCACCACACACACATTACATAAAACACATATTAGGAACAACACACATGGAACAAGTCATAAGCACTATATAGAATAAGGAAATTGTCATATCTCTAGTTCATACATCAACATCACATCATAATTACTTCCTACATCCTAAAATTCAGAGATCTACACTATGGAGAAGGAAATACAACCAAGAGACAAAGAAAATGACAAACTACAACTCAATACATGAAATAGATATAAGAGAATGCTTATCTATACGATGTCGGTGTCTTTGGATGGATTCCTCGCTCCGACGGTGGACGGATCATCAAAATGGATGGAGATGATAGCTCTAGGGTTTACCCCTAAGGGGAGAACCCTCTCTTAATGAAGGGGGAGAAACCCCCAAACCAAATATGGGTCAAGCAATGGTTTGCTTGACCCTTTTATACTTCCCCCAAATGGTCCAGATCTGTCAGATTTGTTAGGCTCCTCCAAAATAGGTTTTCACACATTAGAACACTTTATCTCAGGTTAAGGTCTGAACAAAAGTTGTATCCCTTGAAATTATCTTCAATTTGAAAGTTTATTCAACCAAAAACTTTAACTGAGCTGAAAGTTATGGTGGTTCAAAGTTTGGTCTACAAATATGGGCGGAGCATGGAACACGGTCGTGCCTGGGACGCACGGCCTTGTCTTTTATCATGGCTAGATGGTAGATTATTCAGTTTAAATCTGAATTAAAGTTGTATATATTGAAATTATCTACATTTTGAAAGTTGATTCAGCCCAAAACTCCAACCGTGCAAAAAGTTATGATCATTTTACTTTTGGTCTGTAGTGCTTTCTGGAATTTGACACGGTTGTGCCATGAAAAATTGGGGAAGGAGTGAATTTCACATGGCCATGTTTTTTTTATCAAGGCATGGTCATGTGGGAGAATTTTGGCTCCGTTTTAACACTATTTTGACCCTAATTTTGCCTGAGGAACACGGTCGTGTCGCTGGACACGACCGTAGCATGATACTATTTGTGAGGCACGACCATGTCAAAAGACAAAGTCATGCCATGGAAGCTTCTATCCCTAGCTTCAAGATGGGCACGACCATGTCAAAATACATGACCATGCCATGAAAGCTTCTGCTATTTCTAATTGGCACGGTTGGAAGAAGAGACACGGTCGTGCCTTTGGGCATGGTCTGGCTATTGAGCTGATCTTTAGCTGATCTGGAAATCTGCTGGATTGCTCCTAAGGTAGCACGGCCATGCCTTTTGGCACGACCTGGCTATGAGGTTGATTTAGAGGTTCTGGAGGGGAGTGCCTTCAGAGACATGACTATGCCTTGGGACATGACCATGTCATGGTCAATGAAGGCACGACCATGTCTTGAAGAGGCATGACCATGTTTGCTGAGTTTTGTTCCCAAACTCGCTTCAACGTCCATTTTGCACCATTATTACTCCAAATTGCATTTTGTTAATCAAAATACAAAGGGAGCAGATCTTTGAACCAAAGAAGTAAAAGCATGATAATATAATGAAATAGGGTGCGATAATATAGATCATATTCCGTGAAATATATGTAGATGTACAACAAACAATGCCTAAAAGTATATATAATTTACGCACATCACACCCCCAGACTTAAACAACTCAAGCAAAACCTACAATCTAGATTTATGTGTGTAAATGATGCGTCATAATCCCTATTGAATCAGTCTAATCCTATCGTGTAGTTTCACTAATGAGTAAGATACATAATTATTTGAGTGCAGCCTAAGTAGAAGTTCTTTGTACTCCGTGCGATGAGCGACTTAAACTTTCAAGTGTCAATCTCCAAGCCTAATCAAGTCGTCATCTGGCCGTGTTCTTCATGCTTCCGGTGATAGGCACTTATCTATCACTGGCAAAGTTCATCTCTCTCAAACTACACAAGGTCTCAAAGGAATACTTAGTATTAAAAGGAACATAACAGTTATTTTCCCAGTAGCCTAACTCGGTCTCAAAGGGGTAACTTGTTAGTTTTCACTCACGATAATTATTTTTTATCCATTATTATTATTATTATTATTATTATTATTATTATTATTATTATTATTATTATTATTATTATTATTATTATTATTATTGGTGTTTATGAAATGAAGCACTAAGAACAATGGTGCTTATAAGATGAAGCACTAAAACATGTATAGAAACTTTGATTTTTTTCAAATAAGTTGATATAATCCGAGTTTATCTAGTAACCAAAATGTAGTTGAGAAGTTACAAAGGAAAACAAGCATACTAGTCCAGTTCTATAAATCATAACTATTTTCAAAAGTATTTGCCATCAAAGTTAAGCATAATATGAAGAGATCCTTAAACTAGGCCAACACACAAATTCTTCCAATAAAAATATTGCTCACTTCATGTTATCTACGGATAAGAGAAGATATATCACTAAACATACTTGCATACTTTATCACAACAACATGAATATCTAGAACAAGCATGTGAGTATCTTGCTATGAGGAACAAACAAATAATGATATGATATGCGATGCAACTAGAAAATTTTATTATGCAAAAAGAAATATTGACAAAATTAACCTACAACCCAATATATATACATCCCCCAGACTTAAATTTTTTATTGTCCCAATGAAAACAAAAATATATTACGAAGGAGGTGGAAAGAAGTTAGAGAGGTTACAAAGTGATGTGTGTCAAGTGTATAAGTAATTTCACTACCGAAGTCACCTCTCCATTTGGTAGTCACACTACTGCTCATCTTTGAATCCTATAAAAAGAATATTAGACAAGGAAAAATCAAGTAGAGGGATTGGGTTATAAAAAGAGAGAACAAGAGAGGCAAGTTGAAACTATGAGACAAAAGATGAACTTAAACGAAAATAAAAAAGAACTTGGGTTTCCTCCCAAGAAACACTTATTTTTGGTCATTAACTCGACCCCTTATTAGGTCTTAAATATCGCTCGTGCCAGAGTAAGATACTTCTGGACTTTCTTAGCAATGGTCTGAATGGTGGAGAGAGCTATCATCATAGGATCAATATCATGAAACACCGCTCCCTCTATCTTTGTCCCCTTGAAAGTACCTTCAGGAGGTCGGAGATGGTTCAGTTAAAGGATCCAGTCCCAGGCCCTATAAAAACCTGCACACCCAATGAAAGAGCACACCTCCCACATGCATGCGAGAAAAGGAAGAACTAGAAAAATGGCATGTGTAATTGAGCATGTATAAAAAAAATGAATCACATCCAACAAAATCACTTACAGGTGCCTCTATGAAATTTTCTAAAAGATCACAAGAGATACTAACCTTGCATTGCTGAAAGGTACCTGAAGGTTCCAAACAAGTGAATGTGACTTTTTCTAAGTCAAGTAAGGGTTCTAGCTCTGGCTCAGATGGTGGTGCTTCTAAAGGTTGTGATTCTTGGGATTTTGCCTTTACTACAAAAGTCCCTACACTTTTATCATAAACTGGTTCAAATCCTACAACATCTATAATGTCTAGTGGTTGTGTGATCAAAGGAAGTTATTCTTGAGACACTGTTTCCATAGCATAAGTCCCTACACTTTCATCCACAACATCATCATAAATAGTGAAGAGTACACTAACATCAACATCTACAACAGGAGAATCAACAACTTCATCAGAAATTTCATATTGATCTTCACTATCATAAAACTCTATAACACCATCAACAAATACAACCTCATTAAGTACATCAAAAAATTTGCAAGCAACCACATCATCATCACATAATTTGTCAAATTATTCATCGTTCTTGGCTTTCACTAGCCTTTGTTGAAAAGAAATTTGTGGTGCATAAGTGCTCATTGGAGGCATTGGTCTGAATTCACCTTTCTTTCCCTCAAATTCCCTTTGAATATGTGGCGGAGGTCCAAATTGTTCATCTAGCTTTAGTTTGACCAACCGTTGAAGGAATGGTACTGGTGGCTTGTAGATTCTTACTGGAGTGATGGAGTTGAGTTTTTGTAGTTCTTTTTGTTCCTCTCCTCTTTTCCGTACTCATCTTTCTCTTAATGTTCTTCCATGTCTTGCACTTCTGGAATTTTCAGGAAATATTCCATCCAATTTTCATTTGACCACCTGTGGAGGTTTAGTGTCACCTGATTGATTAAGTCGTATGCTTCATTCAAACTTTTATTCATCAAAGAACCTCCTACAGTTGAATCTAATAATGTCTTGTATGAGAAAGAAATCCCCATATAGAATATATGTAAAGTTAGCCATTTTTCTAAACCATGATATGGACATTGCCGCAATAAACCCTTGAATCTATCCCAAGCTTCAAATAGTGACTCGCCATCTTCTTGAGTAAAGTTTGTGATTCTATTCCTCATATATGTCATCCTACTTGGAGGGAAAAAATGATTCAAAAACTATTGCTCCAATTGTTCCCAGCTTGTTATGCTTTGTTGAGAGAGAGAATACAATCAAGTCTTTGCTTTATCTTTGATACTGAAAGGAAAAGTCATCAACTGAATAGCATTAGCAGATGCTCCTTTACAATTCATCATATTGCAATAGTCTAGGAATATCTCAAGGTGTAAATAAGAGTTTTCTAAATTTGCTCCTCCAAATTTGTGACTTTGCATCATGAAAATTAATGTTGGGTCTAGTTGAAAGTTGGCAGCATCGATATGAGGTTGCACAATAGGATAACTCGCTCTTACATATATGGGTGTGAAAAATTCTCTCAAAGGCCTATTTATTATGTCGGATCTAATCGTGTCTTGTATAAAAAAAATTAGTAAGTTTTTGGATCACCTACCAAACAGAATTATTAGAAAAATAAGAATGCAGAATTGAAATAGAGAAAAAGAAAAATGCATAATTTATTAACAAAAAAATATCTAGAGTAACTAAATTGCTAGTCAACTAATGTCAATCAAAAATAGTCCTCGACAACGATGCCAAAAACTTATTGAATTCAACAGCAAGTGCATGACTAAGTCATCAAGTAATAAAAAATATCAATCCATAGGGATTGTTGATTAAACACTAGTTAAATTTGCAAAGCAAGTTATTTAGACGATCGAAAGTTGCTTGTGATCACGAGAACAAGAGATTGAGAGCTTGAGCTTAAGAGAGAGAGAGTTGAGAGAGAGAGAGTTGGCTTAGGGGGATGATTCTAGGATTTCAGTTTCACTGTGATGCTAGTTAATGTCCCAAGTACATGTTCACCTCCTTACCCTCCATGTTTATGATCTTGTAAGGATCCTAACCGCCCCCGGGGCTACGGTGCAGTAGTAGGGCACCCAGGTTGTCACCCAGGCACCTGCAGTTTGATTCTCAGTTATGACGCATTTGTAGGAATTTTTACTCCAAAGGATGATGGACTTTTGGGCCGCCCGCCGCGAGCGCTTCCCGATTTACCCTAGCGATCGATGGGAAAACATCCGTGGGCTGGGCCGGTCACCCCAGGTTTGCCTGTTACCTGGTTCATCATTTTTTTTCTACCCTCCCCCATGCACTGGTCACTATTCGGGCAAGTAGTCACTCATGATTTACCTCCTCTATGTTGTTCTTAGGATGAACTAGCGGGGGTGCTCGGGGTGAGTGTTTTTCCTTTTGCCACCTTGTAAGGATCCTAACCAAATTATCTGTACGAACTCGTGAAATTTATACCGGAGTGCTTACATTATTGTCTTTCAATGTTATTAAGTAGAAGAGGTAACATAGAAAGTCCAGTTAAAGGACTACCCTCTGTCACTAAGGGCTCCTCGGTCATATAATCTAGATTACACAAGTCACTTTTTAACATTGAAATGGTGAAAAGACATTAAACTCTAATTAGCTAATCTCTTATGGAGAATTGACTCCATTTCAAGGCGATGACTCTAGAAAGTCCGGTTAAAGGACTACCCTCTATCACTATGAGCTCCCCAGTCATACAATCCAAAGCATCTCCCCTACATGATGACCAATCCTTCATATCCACATGCATTCACCATACACACATTACATCAAATACATACTAGGAATAACACATATGGAACAAGTCATATGCACTTCATAGAATAAGGAAATTGGCATATCTCTAGTTCATACAACAACATCACATCATAATTATTTCCTACATCCCAGAGATCTACACCATAGAGAAGGAAATACAACCAAGAGATAAATAAAATGACAAACTACAACTCAATACATGAAATAGAGAGAAGAGAATGTTTATCAATATGATGTCGGTGTCTTCAGATGGATTCCTCGCTCCGACGGTGGACAAATTTTCAAGATAGATGGAGATGATAGCTGTAGCCTCCTAAGGGGAGAACCCTCTCCTATGCAAGGGGGAGAATCCCCCAAACCAAAGATGGGTCAAGCAAGGATTTGCTTGACCCTTTTATACTTTCCCCAAATGGTCCAGATCTGCCTGATTTGTTAGGCTCCGCCAAAATAACTTTTTCACCTATTAGACTACTTTATCTCGGGTTAAGGTCTGAAATAAAGTTGTATCCCTTGAAAGTATCTTCAATTTGAAAGTTTATTTGGCTAGATAATCCAACCGAGCCGAATGTTATGGTGGTTCAAAGTTTGGTCTGAAAATCTCGGCGGAGCATGGAACATGACCATGCCTGGGATGCATGGATGTGTCTTTTAGCATGGCTAGATGGTGAATTATTCTTTTTAAATCTGAATTAAAGTTGTATATATTGAAGTTATCTACATTTTGGAAGTTGCTTCAACTCAAAACTCCAACCGTGCGAAAAGTTATGGTCATTTTACTTTTGATCCACAGTGTTATCTAGAATTCGACATGGTTGTGCCTAAAAAGGCACGGCCATGCGATGAAAAAAACTAGGGAAGGAGTGAATTTCACATGGCCGTGTTTTTTAGCAATTCATGGTTGTGTGGGAGAATTTTGGCTCCTTTTTAACACCGTTTTGGCCCTGATTTTACCCGAGGAGCATAGTCGTATCGTGGGACACGACTAGAGCATGACACCTTCTATTTGTGAGGCATGGTCGTGTCAAAAGATACGATCATTCCATGGAAGCTTCTATTCTTGGCTTCAAGATGGGCATGGCCATGTCAAAAGACATGGTCATGCCATGGAAGCTTTTGCTATTTCTGATTGGCACTGTTGGAAGAAGGGACACGGTCATGTCTTTAGGCACAGCCTGGCTGTTGAGTTGATCTAGAAATCTATTGGATTACTCCTGAGGTGGTACGACCATGTCTTTTGGCACAGTCTGGCTGTGGGGTTGATCTGGAGGTTCTGTAGGGGAGTGCCTTCAGAGACACGGCCATGCCTTGGGGCACGGCCATGTCATGGTCAATGAAGACACGACCATGCCTTGAAGAGGCATGACCATGCTTACTGAGTTTTGCACCCAAACTCGCTCCAATGTCTATTTTGCACCATTATTACTCCAAATCGCGTTGTGTCAATCAAAATATAAAGAGAGTAGATCTTCAAACCAAATGAGTAAAAGCATGATAATATAATGAAATAGAGTGTGATAATGTAGATCATACTCCGTAAAATATATGTAGATGTGCAACAAACAACGCCTAAAAGCATATATAATCTACGCACATCAATAGACAACCTCGTAACGAGCCTTTGAGGATGAGCATAATTGATGAAAGGTCAAGAACTCCTGGTTGTTTTGAATTGTCATATAATCTCCCCACTTGACTTGTAATCTGCAAAATCTTATGCATATATCGATTGTATGTCCTGTTGTTTCGCATATCTCACAATACATTTGTTGTGGTCATTAAAGCTAGTCGGGGAGGATGTCACATTTTTCTCCACCTGGTCGATATGCAGATCTAAAATCATCAGGCAATCTTTGACATCATGCCATCTTACACCACAAATCTCACAGTCAAAAAAACATCACAGCATCCAATAGGTCAAACCAATGAGTTTGAGCATCCATCTTGCTCATAAAAAAAATTGCTCACCTGAAAAAAAGAGGTCAGAAAGGCATAAAAAGAAATGCAATAGTAGAAAAGAAAAGAAATCTAGATTAACTAAATCATTAATCAATCAATATTAATCGAAACAATCCCTGACAACGGCGCTAAAAACTTGATGTAGGAAATCACAAGTACACGATTATGTCGTCAAATAATAAAATATCGATTCACAGGGATTGTTGACTAAACACTAATTGAGTTTGTGAAGCTAGTTATCTAGATAATCGAGGGGTTATTGGAGACACAAATGAGAGCTTGAGAGCAAAGAGAGAGTTGAGAGAGCAAGAGGAGAAGGTTTGAGAGAGTAAGCCGAGCGCAAGAGAAAGTTGAGAGAGAGAGAGAAAGAGAGAGTGAGCAAGATCACCGAGGAAGAAAATTGATTGGGGGAAATGATTCTAGAATTTTGTTTTCACCTCAATAATTATAAACACATAATCTATGTTTGATTTCCTATCCTCAATGGTTATTTATATAGGTAGACTAGCTTATATATTCGATGTAAACTTCTGAAACTACATCGGCGTTTCAATTCCAATTGTCTTCTACCTTCAAAGCGACAGAGCTGAGGGGATGTTTTCCTAAGGAGATCCCTGTCACATGACCCCACAACCCTCAAGATGTCTACTCTTACTATATGGCTACGAATTGGAATCAATCGATTAAGATCTAAGACAATCTATTGCTCCTTGTGGCAAACTGATCTACTTTCATAGTTGACTCTCCGCGTCTCGGGATTCTACGGGTCGAAGGATTGAGTTCTCCTTTCGGTCTTTCCCTAAATCCTCATGGGATATGAATCTTGTGGTGTTGGCATCAAGATTGTGCTAAACCAGTATATTCGGACCATAAACAAATATTTCATGAAATAAAAAACATTCAAACTCTATAGATTCAAACAAAAGAGATATTTACATATTAATAGGGTTATTCCCTAATCCTAAAATCAAGAGTCTACTCCATTGCAATCGGAGTTATAACCAAAAAACATCAGGAATATAAGTTGCAATCAAGACAATTTAGAAAAGAGAAAGAAAAACTTAGTCTCAATGTGATGGCTTGTCTCCTGTTAATCTCTGATCCAAACTCAGGGCATTGAGTGTCGAAATTTCCTTGAATCTCCTCTTCACAGTCTTCTTGGGACCCTTGGATGGCACACAATCGGAATATCCTTCTTAGATCTAAAATTTGGATTAAATAGGAGATCTCCAAGTGCTCGACATGGGTCGTGCCTGCTGACATGCCCCCCCCCTCCTGTGTTGAGCTCTGTGGCTACTGATGGGTGACGACATGGGTCGTGCCAGATGGCACGCCCCCCTCCCTCGTGGTGGAGATCTGAAATTCTATAGGTCTCTAGCACGACCCATGTTGGCTAGCACGGGCCCCCCGTGGCGAACACTATTTCTACTGAAAAATCAGGTACGACCTGTGCCGGCTAGAGCAAACACTATTTCTGTTGAAAAATCGAGCACGACCCGTGCTAGCTAGCACGGGCCCCCCGTGGTAGCTTCTGAGAAGGTCTTAAAATGGAGCACGGGTCATGTCGTGCCGGTCGGCACGCCCCCCGCCCCCCCCCCACTCCTCTGTGTGGAGCAATGTGATCTTCAATTCCTTGGCACAATGTTCTTCCTTTGTAAAATTATCTCTGAATCTCTTTTTGGCTCATTTTCATGTCCTATCAAAGAAAATGCACAAGAGTATCTCTCTGAACTAGAATAATATCAAAATGAAGTATAAACAAGTGAAAACATAGAATAAACGTTCAATATATGGGATAAAATATGTGCTAAACTATACGAAAAACATATATGAAATACACACATCACAGGACCGTATGGGAATTTTCCCCAATCATTGGAAATGATTGGGGAGGACTATAAAAGCCCAAAGAGGTCCCCAAATTAGGGGAGGAGGCTCTCCCCTAGGGAGAGAACCCTAGAGCTTCCATCTCTTGAGTCGTCGCGACATCCAGTCCATCATCCAAAAGAGGATTCCATCTAAGAATACCGGTAACGCATCAATAAGCATTCTCTTCTTCTCCATTTGGTGTTTTGGATTGTAGAATTCTATTTTCTTTATCTCTTGGTTGTACTTCTTCAGCTATGGAGTTGACCTCCGAATTCTAGAATGTAGGGAGTAATTATAATGTGATGTTGATGTGTGAACTAAGTATATGGTCATTTCCCTATTCTAAGATATGTTTATGTCTTGTTCTATTGTTTACGTCTTGTTCATGTTTTATTGAATATGTGTGTGAAGTGTATGCAATAGATTGTGGAGAGTTGGTCACTTAGTAAAGGAGATATTCTAGATTGTATGACCGTGGGGCCTCTAGTGACAGGGGGTAACCCTTTAAGCGGACTTTCTAAGATCATCACCTTGAAAAGGAGCTAATTTGCGACAAAGGGATTAATGGGTTTGCCCCCAATTGGTGTTAGGAAGAAGGATGGATAATCTAGATATACTATAGAGCTATCCGTGATAGGGTAATCAAGGACCTTTAGTGACATAAGGTAGCCCTTAAGCAGGACATTCTAGCGTACTCATCTTACTTACTAGCATCGAACCTAGGATAGATACTCCAGTATAACTTTTAGGGGTTCACATTGATAATATGGTTAGAATCCCTACAATATCGTAAACATGGAGAGTAAGGAGGTGAACATGTACTTAGGACATTAACTAGCATCATAGTGAAACTGAAATTCTAGAATCATCCCCCTAAGCCAACTTCTCTCAGTGATCTCTCTCTCTCTCTCTCTCTCTCTCTCTCTCGTCCGTGACTTCAAGCAACTTCCAACCGCCTAGATAACTAACCTTGCACCTTCATCTAGTGCTAAATCAACAGTCCTTAATGATCGATATTTTATTACTTGACGACAGAATAATGCACTTGTGATTTACCATATCAAATTTTTGACGTCTTTATCGGAAATTGTGTCGATTTATATTAGTTGATTAGTAAATTGGTTAATCTAGGTTTTTTTTTTCTATTTTCTTGCTTTCTAATAAAATTGTGTTTGTTTCTTTAGTTTATTTCTGCTTTGTTATTTTCTAATAACTTTGTTTTGAAGGTGATCGATTTGTTGCTTTTTTATGTGAAGAACTAATCTTGTAGGAAATCTTCTTCCTGTTGATCTTGAGATTAAGAGAACGTACCAAAGAAGAAGAAATTTGCAAAAATAACTTGAAGCAGAGCAAATACAATCTCTAATGGCAAACAAACTATTGAAAGACTATGTTGCACCTAGTGCTAAAGGATTAAGGTCTATCATCAGTGGACCTTCAATTGAAGCCAATAATTTTGAGCTAAAACCTACTACAATCTCAATGGTTCAACAAAATCAGTTTAGGGGAGGACCAACTGAAGACCCCAACTAATATTTGGAACAATTCTTTCCTTCTCATTAAGAGATAGAGTCAAGGCTTGGCTAACTTCACTACCAGCTGACAGCATATCCACATGGGAACAATGTGAACAGAGATTTCTGGAGAAATTTTTTCCTCTAAGTAAAACGGCTCATTTGAGGAATCTTATCTCAAATTTTATACAGAAAGATGGAGAGTCCCTATATGAAGCATGAGATAGATTCAAGGGACTTTTATGCCAATGCCCACACCATGGATTGGAGAAATAGCTTATCATCCACATATTCTATAATGGAAGTTCTTATCAAACAAAGGTATCCCTTGATTCCGCAATTGGCAGAGCCTTGATGAACAAAAATTTGGATAAAGATGAAGATATCATTGAGAGTGTGGCAATGAATCACCACCAATGGGTGTCTAAAAGAGGTAATCTAGTTAAAGCCATCAGTAAGTATAATGTGAATACTTTAGACTTAATTTTTGCAAAACTGGATGCATTGTCAAAGAGATTCGAAATGGTTAACGTAAACGCCTTGAATGAAACTAATGTTGCTTGTGAGATTTGTGGAGATGCAGGTCATGCGAAGGAAGTTTTCCAATTGGGAGCTATTACTGCTCGATTAGCTTAAATTGAACAAGCTGGCATCATAACCAACTTTAATGTAAGGCAAAATAACTCATATTCGGTAACTTATAACCCCGGGTGGAGGAATCATCACAACTTCTCATACCGCAATAATCAAAATCATGGAGGACAAGGGAGTTTTGGACAAGCAAGTGGACCACAACCTTCCCCTTAGCCTGATAGACTTGATAGAATTGAAAATATGTTGGAGAATCTCACGAACAAATATTCCCAACTAATCGATGAAGTCATCCAACTAAAATGTACGGTTGTTAAGTTAGAAAGTCGAATTGATATATTTGAAACTCAACTCACGCAGGTTGCAAGCTCTTCGACAAGGAAACCGAGGACATTTCCAAGGAAGCCTAAAGTAAATCCTATAGAGCATTGCAATGTAGTAACCTTGAGGAGCGACAAACAATTATTTGAATCTCAAACATCGCCACGGGTCCAAATAGAATCACAAATCCCTAGAAGTGAAGCAACCCAATTTTCCTCTGACTGCGACCATATACAAGAGGAACATGAAGAGAAGAAGGAAGATTCCAATCCAAGATCTCCACCAAGAATTTATGTATCACCAGTCTCTTTCCCTCAAATGCTAGTTGTGGCTAAGAAGGATGAAGAGTTTGGAAATTTTCTAGAAAATGTCAAGACACTATGCATAGAAATTCCTCTCCTTGATGCTTTGCATCAAATGCCTAAGTTTTCTAAATTCATCAAAGACATCATTTCTCACAAACGCAAGGAGGACTATGAGACAATTGCT
>JBBUKS010000002.1:7171469-7203624 GCA_038050645.1 Hedychium gardnerianum | reverse complement strand
GCTAAATTTCTTAATAAATTCCAAATTTTAAAAAATACATTTAGCGACGGATATTAATTTCCGTCGCTATTTTTTTTTACGATGGGTCGGTTAGGGACGGAAATTTTCCGTCGCTAATCGGTTGCTAATTACCATTAGCGACCGATTAGCGACGGAATTTTTCATCGCTAAATGCTGAAATTTTTGTAGTGCAAAATATCTCAACTATACTACAGTATGGTATGGTCTTACTAACGTATAAGTACCAACCTAAATAACAAACAAGGCCTGATAGAATACTCGATACCCTATATTACGGTATGATCTTACTAACATATAGACACGAGCCTAAATAATAAGTGATTATACTACGGTATAAATGCACGAGTATAAATCTATAATTATACTATGGTTTGATAATATCATATGTACCCAAACAATGCAGAAATGAATAACAAAGGAGACTACATAGATATCAAACTAGATTAAAATAAGTACAAACAAGTAAGTAAAGATCAACTCAAGAAATAACATAGAGTGGAGTCAAGTAGCATAAGTAACTACAACATATAAAATATAAATATATGCACTAAGATAAAAAATAAAAAATAAAACTATGGAGTCAAATAGAAACTACTCACCTCTCAACTTAGAATGTTCTTTGATGTCCTCAAATCAAAGAGCATGTCTATAGCTCGAATCTACATGTAAGGTATGCAAAGAATTAATTAATTAATCGTTCTATTTATTAATTAATCCATCAATTAATTAATTGATCAACTAATTATTTAATTAATTCATCAAACTATTTTAATAATTCAATTAATCCATTAATCAATTAATTATAGCTTAAATCAATTAAACTTAACCTTAATTAATTTAATATCATTTTGATTAAATCCAATATTAATTAGCCATCCTAATTAATAATTTTGATTAATTAGCTACTCCACTTAATTTAATCAACCAATTAATAAATTGGTTTATAATCAATCGAACTCTTATTTTAATCAGTTAACCTATTAACTAGCTAGTTTATTATTTAAATTAAAATAACCTTGATTAATCATTTAATACTCTTGATTAATAATTAATCAATCTATTGATTAATTAATATTAATCAATCTTTAATCAACTTAATCATAAACTTATTAATTAATCAAACTTAATTAACGATAGGGTCAATTTACTGTTAGCATGTCTTATTCCATCAAATGAAATTCAATTCATTAACCTAAAAAAAACATTAATTAAAAATTAAACAACCTTAATTCACAGCCCGATTCGATTTCATATTATTGAATTAACACAATTGTAAATGATCGGTTTACTCCGTTAATTGTCGCTAATCGAAATTAAATTGAACAAATAAACTCAGTTCAGGAAATTCGTTACCCTACTGGTCGGCAGTTCCTTCTTCTCCGGCGGCGGCTCACGGCAGCCGACGGAGGCGACAGGGTCTGGTAGTTAGGGCTGCCGGCGGCGGCGACTGCGACGGTGGCAGCAACAGCTGCTCGCAGCCCGCAGGCGAGAGAGGTCGGTGCTCGGCTTCCTCTCCGGCGACGTACCAGCTCTGCGGCGACGGCCCACCGCAGTCGACAGTAGCCCCCTGTCCGAGATGGGGAAGGGCTAGGGACGGTGCGAAGATGGCGGCGGCGTCGGGTGACCGCGGTAGCGCTTGAAGATGAGCGGCGGCGTTCTCGCAGAAGAGAGAGAGACGGCAGAAATTTCCGAACTTAGTGAAATTAAATCTAACTGTTTCAATTTAAATCTTCTTTTAAATAGGATAATTATATAGATTTTCCTAACCCCTAATTTATTTATCCCATAAAATATTTTTAAATAATTCATTTTAAATTTTATTTTATTTTTATAAAATTCTAATATATTCTATATATTCATATAAATTTATTTTCTTATTAATTATTAATTATATACTTATTATTTTCTTAAATAATTCCAATTAGATCAATATTTTAATTATTATTATTTTTTTATCCAAAATATTAAATATATATATTTTTGATATATTATCGTCAGAGAGGAGCGAAGGTAAGGTGAGAGAAAGCTTATCAACCGAAGATCATCATCTTAGGAGAGGAATTGTCACCGCCGTTGAGATCGTCGCCGCCGTCGAGGTCGCCGCCGCCAAGAGAAAAAGAGAGTTAGGGTAAGGGAGAAAATTGGATGAAATTATGTCATTTTAGGTTTTTTTTTATGATGAAACCATTTTTGTCAAAATTTATCATCAATTTAGCGACGAAAGTAGTTTTCATCGTCAATTTGGTGACGAAAATGATTTTCATCATCAAATTGGTGACAAAAAAAGTTTTCTTTTTTTCATCATTAATTATCATGCAGGTATTAGCGACGGAAATAAAATTTTCATCGCTAATTAGTGATGAAAATCAATTTTCCATCTTCAATTAGCGACGGAAATCAATTTTCCGTCTCTAGATTTAGCCATCGTATTTTGACGTCGAACATGACTTTCATCGTTAATTTGGCGACGACTATGCCTTTCGTTGCTAATATGGCGACAAAAACGTTTTTCATCGCCAAAATTCCTCCAATTTGACGATGAAACACTGTTTCATCGCCAAATTGGCGACCTCGATCCCTAACTTTGGTGACGAAAATTGAATTTATCGCCAATTTATGATGATTTTATAATTCGTCGAAAAATTTGTGACGAATAAAATTTTCGTTGCAAATTGACAATTAAATTTGTGACAAAAAAGTTTTTTGCGACGAAACTGGCAACAAATTTAATTTGGATGCTAATATTGCGACTTAAAATATTTTGTCGTCATTTTCTTCGCTAATTTCGACGAAACTTGGTTTCATTTCTAAATTCATTGCAGATTTGCGACGAAAATATTTTGTTGCTAAATTTCGTTGCTAAACACCTAATTTTTTGTAGTATCTGGTCAGTTTGACCAAGGGTTAGTCCAAACATGACTTGATATTTGGAAGAGAGAAGTCTAGTCAGGTCAAAGGTTGATCGAATGACTAACAAGTGTGATGTCTAGTCAGGTCAAAGGTTGATCGAATTAATGACTAACAAGAGTGAAGTCTGGTTAGGTCAAGATTGACCGAATGACTAACAAGGGTGAGAAGTCTAACGAGTGATTGATAAGTCCAGGCAAGTCAAGGTGACCGAATGTCTGGCAAGGGTGAGTAGTCTACTGAGTGACAAGCAAGTCTAAGCGGGTGTGGAGACTAGATGCTTGACAAAGGAAAATCCTAAGGGGGTAAGCCTTAGGTGGTGAAGTTTTGGAGGAAGTCCCAGCAAAAAGCCTAATAGGTTCAGTAGATTTACAGGAGTGCGACTTGATCCTAAATGAGTGACTCTTAGGTGGTAAAGACTTGGAAGAGTAATTTCTAAGCAAAAGGTAAACCTAGTAAGTCATTTAGACTTACAAGATTAAGCTACATTGCTTGCTTACGTTTTATATTGCTGGTTTGCAAGAACTTAGAGCTGGAAGCAAAACAAAGAGTAGACAAATGCAATCGGACGTAGCTAGATCAAGTCCGTAGTGAACCGGACTTGACTCGAGTTGAATCACACCCAAACCGATTTAGTTGACCGAACCAGTGGTTCGGTAGACCAATCCCAAGTATCAGTAGATTGATCGGGTTCAATAGACCAATCCCAAGTATCGATAGACCGATCAAGCATATAACGATAAGATCCAGATGGCGATAAACTTGGTCGTGGGGATCAAGTCTTATTCATGATCAATATATTGATAAAGCTTGTTGGTAGACTGATCAAGTCTTATAAAATGAACCTGAGCACGACGTTCCAGACAATAATTTCCTATAACTCTACTACTCTGTGCTCGAAAGAAAAGATAGCAAGGTGAAGCTCTACGACCGATAAAGCTCCAAGCGAGGTGCGCTGCATTCATGACTTCCGAATCGACCGCTATCATTTGTTTGTGTTTCTTATTACAAGCTTAGTTTTAATTGTATATATTCTTTGTGCTTGTTCTTGAAACAGATTTTTTTCGTCTTTGAAAATTTTTCAAAAAGGAGATCACTAATGGATAGATGCCTCCCGTAATTAAGCCTTAGACGTATTGATCCTCGGATTGAGAACTAAGTAAATCTATGAATGTTCTTTTCTGTTTGTTTATTGTTTTATATTATTCCGTTGCATACTAACATGATAAAAAAAATGAACGACAATGAAATCAAGAAATGAGACGGTCGATATTCATCCCTTTCTATCGACGCGCACCAATCATAGAGCGGCATCGCTCTTTTCCTTTCTCTTCTTCGAGTTTATTTTATTTTCTGTCTTACCATTTTCTTTCCCTAGGGAAATATAATTTAAATTTTAGATAAATATTTTAGAAATCAATTTTAAAATATGTATAAGTTATATTTTAAATTTATTTAGTAAATAATTAAAGATAAAATTTGGAGATCTAAATTATAAAAAAAAAGTTAAAAGCAAAAAAAAAAATACTTTTCTTTTTGTTAAAACAGCAATAATTAGTATATTTTTTTTATTTAAAAAATATTTTTATTTTAACATTTTTATAATAATCATTGACAAAAAAATATTATATATATAACATTTTTATATAAAAAATTCTTTGTTGTCTTTATTAAAATTATTTAAATTTAATAAAAATTATTTAATATATTTAAAATCATTTTAAAATTAAACTAGCAACCATTAAATACCTACTCCGCATAGTAACCAGTTGAGTTAAAGTAATATTGACTAAAATAATAAATATTTTTTTATTCAAAGATATTATATATATAGAGTTTTAATAGTCTATACATCTTATCCTGCACAATCATGTGCATCTTTTGAGGTGGCATAATCCTGATCACTGATCATATCATATATTTTTTGATCAATGATGTGCAAGTGACACATTATAGTGTAACTGTTATATGCTATAATTACATTTTATAATTAAATGTAAAAATAATAATTTATTTTAACACATTATAGTACTCACTGTTATATGCTATAATTAGGGGTGTAAACGAGTTATTCGGGTCTCGGTTCGAAAAAAAGTTCGTTCGAGTTCATTCGATTAAGTTAACAAGTCGAGCTCGAGCCTGATTTCGAGCTCAAAAATATTATCGAGCCGAACTTGAGTTTAACAGTATTTGGTTCGTGAGCTCGCGAACATGTTCGTTTAGAGGCTCGCGAACGTGTTCGTTAACAAGCTCGCGAACGTGTTCGTTTAGAGGCTCATGAATGCATTCGTTAACAGGCTCACGAACGTGTTCGTTAACAGGCTCGCGAACGTGTTCGTTTAGAAGCTCATGAATGTGTTCGTTAACAAGCTCGCGAACGTGTTCATTAACAGGCTCACGAACGTGTTCGTTTAGAAGCTCGTGAACGTGTTCGTTAATAGGCTCGCGAACATCTTCGTTAACAGGATCACGAACATGTTCGTTAATAAACTCATTTATCTTATAGATATAATAATAATAACATCTTATTAATTATTATAACTAATTATTTTAAACGAGCTCGAACTGTTCACGAGAGCCGAGCTCGAGCTTAAGAATTAAAGCTCGAGCTCAGGAAAAATGAGTCGAGCTCGAGCCTTTTACTATTTAATTTGGTTCGATTCGATTACACATGTAGTTATAATAGTTATTCTATGACTGTTATAAAAATACTAAATAATTTTTTTAATATGAAAAACATAATAGATCGTTCTTTTTAAAAACAATGTTCTTTGTTACAATTTTAATAATTAATTTTGCTCTTTAATTAAGATAATAATCTAATAAATAAAATATAATTCTCTTTTAATATATTTGTATAAAAAATAATAAAATGAGATGACAATGAAAACTCAGTGGAGTTAATAAATAGATTTATTCATTAATTACCTGTTAGCTTTATTTATAAATTTAAACTGCACTAACATTTACGTTTTTTTTATTATTTTAATAATTACCTATCACCTATAATATTTATTCATTTATTACCCAATACCTATGATTTAAATTATACTAACATTAATTACCTATCACCTATAATATAGATTATACTAACATTAATTACATTTACCTATAATTTTATCCATCTATTAATTACCTACTAGCTTTATTTAAGTTACCTTTTTTATCTTTATATTTTAAAGAAAATCAAAGTTGACGAATGATTCCTTGAAAAAGTCAAAGGGATTTTAAAATTTAATCACACATTTTCACTACGATTATAAGTTAATATTTCAATAGTCAACGCAATTATACATTTTGGATAACGTAAATTTAAAATTTTAGGGGGGGAAATATTAAAAAAAACGCGGCTTCTGATTATGTTTTTATTTTTAAGGGGAGCGCCGCGAGAACGATAAAAGGGGGAAGTTTTTTTTTTATTATTATTCTTTTTCTTTTCGATCTTCCGTTTGTTGCTCTGCTTGCTGCTTGCTGGTTCGCGTTGCGGAGGCGGAGAGATTTTCGTGAAGGGATCGCCGGAGGCCGATCCCGTCAAGAACCCACTGCACCGCTTTTGATCCTACGCGCCTTTCTCAGATTTGTGACCCCCTCCTTTATCCGTTTCATTTTCTTGCCATTTTGCCGTCCCGATCCATGCTCCCAATGTACTTCCATTTGTTCTGTTTGTGATTCTGCGGAGTTCTCACGGTGCTTTCGTGGATTTGGGGTGTCGTTTTTTTTGAAAGAGTAGAGAAAAATCGGAGTTTGGGCTGTCGGGGTGTGGTTGCTGGCTTGGACGACCTACAGGCCTGGCCGGCACTGTCCGAGGAAGTCTCTTTGGAAGAGGTTGGCCAACCGATGCAGCCGCATCCGCCGCCGGTTAACCCCGGCCCGCCAGCAATCAGCGCGGAGAACTGGGAGGTTGCTGAGAAGGCAACCCAAGATGTCCTCCGGTGCATTCAGCCGACGGTGGTGTCCGAGCATAGGCGGAATGACGTTGTCGAGTGCGTGCAGAAACTTTTGAAAAAATGTATTGGAACTGAGGTGACTTTTAATCTTCTTGTTTCTTTTTTGATATATTTATATTTATATATTTCAAGAATGGCGTTTGTGTCCATCCCCGCTACTGCTTATTTCACTCATTCTCAGTAAATATATTTGATAAAAAAAATTCTTCAAGAATCCTGGTTGTGTTCATCCCCTTGCAGCTAATTTCACGTATTGAATTGTTATATTTGATTCTTTTTCTATTTTTTTTTTCTGTTAGAACTTCTCAGTTGTTATCCCTTCGATCACCAGAACAAATCGTATTGCAACGATATGCTTTCATTTGCTAGCTTGTCGGCTACAATCTAGGATATTCCTGAAAACTGCGATGTTTTTTTCTATTGCAAGAATAAGACTATCTATTTGAGTTGTTTTTCAGGTTTGATTTCACAGGACTTAAATATTTTACCGATGTACATTTTCTTTTTGATTGAAGAATTGAAAGGACATTTTCTCTTAGTTCTGATTATTTTATGTTCTTTATAGTTCTAGTAGACCGGTTATTCCTACCTTTAAAACTAACAACTCTCATTCATCTTTAGGTCGTGATTGTGTCAACTATTTGGGCTGATCTTATTCCTCCACTAAGCATTATGCAAAGCTATATCACTAGTAATATACAGATCAATTAAATCAATTTGACATTCCAATTCTAAAATGGAAAAAAAATGAGAGAAATGATAGTAGAAGTTTTACTTGGTGAAAATGCTTCTATCTTATGAAATTTTTTCTTCATATGAAGTTTTAGACGTTGCTATAGCGTGTTTATGGAAAAAGAATTTTGCAGTTGTATTTAGTAAATCTCCTTAATTATTTTGTTTTTTTTGTCAGGTTTAGTGAACGATCTCAAGGTAGAGTGTACTTGGGATTTGGATAAACTTGGCAATTTTTTTATATTTCTCTAATTTATTTCTCATAGCCTTTCTCAAGGTTTTCCGAATAATGCATGTAATAGGATATGTGAAGGAATTCGTTTTTTCGAAAGTTATTCTTATCATAAAATATGATGAACCATCTCCTATGAAGTAATAAAGTGAAGTAGAAAACTCAAATGTAGGGCTAAATGGCTGCATGCATTTTTTTTTTAATCTAGAATTATATTGTTGAAGTTGGAAAAATGATTGTCCACTACAAAGTATAGGTACATATTTGGCATACTGTAAATTGCAAATGGATGTCTCTAAATTCACCATACAGGAGATTTTTTGGTCCTTTTGGGAGTTGAAGTCATCGACTGGATCTTGTCGAATCAAGTATGTGAACTGATTTTGGTAGTGTTTTGAAGTTGACAATAAAAGGAGTATCTTGGGTTCTGCATTGAGTTGTCTTCTTAAATGAGGGTCCTGATTTTAATAACAATACTTCCCATATGAATCTGTGTTACTTGTTAAATGCTTTTTATGCTAGAAAGTGTTGCACATACTTTACTCTAACCAACACATTATTATTTTTCATCTTTTTTATCAAGCATCGTAGAATCTCTGTTGGTTAAACATTATCATATGGTCCATTATTTGCTTACTTGTCTCTTGACTTTGGAATACAAATATTCTGCAGGTGTTTCCAGTTGGATCAGTTCCATTGAAGACTTACCTTCCTTTTGGAGATATTGATCTTACTGCAATTGGTTATCCAAATTTTGAAGATGCTCTGGCAAATATTGTATGGTCTGCTCTTGACAGAGGAGAACAGTTCAAGGATGCTGAATTTGAAGTAACCGATATGCAGTATATTAATGCAGAGGTTCTTCATTCTTTTCAAATTTGGTTTGTTGCCATTGAAATAATCATAATATGTTTTTCTTACAAACTGTTAGCTCTAATCTCTTTTCCCAGGCAATCTCTTTCATCTCCAACCATATCTGGGCATGTAGTTCTCTTTTCCTAACGAATTGTTAGGAGATTCAACTTTTTCTCCCTAAGAGGAGCTCTAACTATCGCTTCTCTAGTGGACCCATCTATTTAAAATATGTGGTAGCTTAGGACCTGTTATCCTTACAGATCATGCATCTCTGATAATACTATATTTTACCTGAAGATGGTTAGATCTGGATTAAATTGCTGCAATATATTGGTGTGGGTATTTGAAATATCACCATGGAACCTTCACTTTTACAATTTAAGTATCGAGCTAGTTATTTACAATCTCCTTTTCTTATTAGGTCCATATCATTTTGCTGCACTTTCTCCATTTGTAATGAATAAATTTAATGTTACCCTAGGTTGTTGACGTCTGATTTTCTGTCAGGGGGTTTATTTTGTTAAAACAATGAAAACTAATGATGACTTTGTTTTATGCACTATGAGGTTTGGTGAAGCAACAATAGCTATGATTAACGTGACTTGATTTTTTTCTTCTTCTCTGTCGAATTGTCTACTGCGTGTTTACTCCACTAACTCTGTCACAGTGTGTGACATACATGATAATAAGACTTATCTGTCTCTTTTTCGATCATAAGAACTGTCACTGAAGCAAACATATTTAAATGGATATGCTGATACATTCTTTGGGTAGCAGACTTTCAAATGTCAACAGCCCAAACTATGTGGACTTTCATAGTTTGTGTGCTGTAAACTGCAAACCTTATCTATCAAAATGAGATCAGAGCCATATGTAAAAATTTGACATGCTTTATATGTCAAGTAAAGTGATACAATAATTATCCCTGGAAACTTTCTGGAGACAATATTGTAAACATGCTATCTAGCATATTTCTGGTCAACAACTCTATTGCATAAGTGGACCATGCTTTTCCTTCTATTTTGTTCTGTATCATTCTGAGGGTAATGAAATGTGAAAATGAGATTCTTACTTTCTTGTCCTAACATCTGTTTGTTCTATGCTGTATATGCTGCTCCAATGTAAATATTTCCAAGTTGAATATGCTGTGAAAACATAGTTATGCTTGTGCCTAAACTTCTGTTGAGTATATACCAATTACCAACATAGACATATACACAGTTTTACAAATGATGCTTCTGTCTGCAAAATGGTGAACCTTCTTGTTTATGAATTCGCATTTTTATTTATGTAATTTGATCTGGGACATCATTGCTACCAAGAAATTCTTCACGCTGACTGTATGCTTATCATATTTTGACGATTGATGGTTGGTTTTATCACGGTAGGTCAAAATCATTAAATGTGTTGTCAAGAACATTGTTATGGACATATCCTTCAATCAGATTGGTGGGCTCTCTACTCTTTGCTTTCTAGAGAAGGTACAAATAAAAGGCTAAAAGCCTTAATAATACAATATTGGAATCAAAATTGATTTTCTCGAATAAAGTTGATTGATATGCTTAGTTTACATCTTTTTATATGATCTAAATTGTTCTCTCATAAATTCAGATTTGTTGCTTGTTATAGGTTGACCAAAAAATTGGCAAGGACCATCTATTCAAACGCAGTATAATCTTGATAAAAGCTTGGTGCTACTATGAGAGTCGTACTCTTGGTGCTCATCATGGTTTGATTTCTACATATGCACTGGAAACACTTGTTTTGTATGTTTTCCATCTCTTCCATAAATCTCTGGATGGTCCTTTAGCGGTGGGTGTTCCATGGATACTTGAGCATGTTTTAAGGAATCCTGTTCTATTTTACTGAATTTTTGCTGTGTCTTAATAACGATTACTTAAGGTTTCAAGAAAATGTCTGCATTTAGGTTCTGTATAGGTTTCTGGACTTCTACAGCAAATTTGAGTGGGATAAGTACTGTGTTAGTTTACAGGGCCTGATTTCTGTTTCGTCATTGCCAGAACCAGTAGTAGGTACGCAGATGTTCTATTTCACATCCTAGAGTTTTTATTTGATAAAATAGTTATATATGGTTCTTGATCATCAACTATTCTTCGACAGTTGATATGCCGGACTTTAATGGGAGTGATTTACTGTTTAACAAGGAATTTATTGTGGAGTGCGACGAGTTGTTTTCAGCTTCTTTAAGATTGTCAGAAACATCCCCCAAGGTGTTCTCAAAAAAGTACCTGAATATTGTGGATCCCCTAAAACAGAATAATAATCTTGGCCGCAGCGTCAGCAAAGGTTAGCCTTATACTTTCTCAATTTCTTTGAATTTAATTTGAAATGGTAGCTTCTTTGACTTTGGCATCTTATAGGCGTGCTAATTTGCTATTCCCTTCCAAATCTCAGGCAACTTCTATCGCATTCGAAGTGCATTTACATATGGTGCTCAAAAACTTTGTCGGATATTAAAGTTACCCATGGAAAATATTGTTTCTGAGGTTGGCACATTTTTTACAACCATTCTGGAGTGGCACGGAACTGGAGAAAGACGAGATGTTCTATCTTCATCTCCTAACTCGACAGACTCTGAATTTATTCAAGATACCTGGGCTCGCTTTACTTCATCAAGAGACTTGAGTTTGGGTGGTTTGTCAATCGAGGATTGCAATGCCATATTGTATAGGGAACTAATCAATATCAAGATGTCAGATTTGGAAAAGTCAGATTCAGAAGCCAGGGAGTCTGCTAGTTTAGATGCTTTGAGTTTGATGGCTATTGCCAGTCCAACTGCTTCTCCACCATCAGAAAATGATTCCAAGGATGTGATACTTGATACTTTAAACTTGAGAGACACTGCAAATGAGGACGATGGAAAAACTAGAAATCATGCAGACTGCTCAAATGAGGACGATGGAAAAAATAGAAACTCCAAGTTCAGCAAATTATCGGATCTCGTTGGTGAATTCGACGTACATTATAAGAATCTTCTATATGCTATGGGTTCACAGGAGCAAGAGTGTTTAATGAATCAATACATTATGCCCGTTCATAGGAGTTATTACATGCATATGGCAACAAATAATCTAGTTCCTGCGTCGCCATGTTCTCCTACCGCCTACTCTATGAATCAATCCTTGATACCTGGTGCTTATTGTGCTAAAGATGTCCAGAAAAGGGGAACTGGAACATACCTTCCTGACCCGGTATGTACTCTTGACTTGTACTGGAAGATTTAATACTACTATGTTTTTATGAATTCTCTGTAGGCCCTCCATTCAAATATTTTTACTAGAATCTATTGAGTTATAAACTCTGTTAGAGAACGGATGATCCTGATGTAATTTTGGAGTCAAAGATTTTTTTTTTTAATAAAAAAAAAACACAGAATTTTCTTCTTTGCATTCCCTTTTCTTTTTGTAGGTTAATATTACTGGCTCTGAGGTTCTTCATTTGTTAAATTTTGAAGAACTCTCGCTCATACAGAGAAAAACAATCACCTTGGAAAAGAAAGAATCCAACTTCTTCAAGATCCCGATCCCGATCCCGCAATAATAGCCGTTTGGATGGACAACAAGATAGGAACTTGCTTGAAGAAGAAAATCAAAGACCCTCATCAAATGATCATGGAATACTGCAGTTTGGTTCCCTTGATCCTGTTCCACTAGGAGCCTTCTCAGAACAAAGCAGCAGACATGAAGTAACTAGTAAAATCAAAGACCCTCAAAGACCCTCAAAGCAGCAGACATGTCGTAATCGGAGCAATGCTACAGCACCAGCTGTGCCGACAAATCAAAGACCCTCATCAAACATTCAATTTGGAAGTTTCCAAAGGTTTTATGCTTCTATCATCGAAAGAAGCAATTCATGCATATCGAGTTAACATGAATAGGAAAATAAACGAGCATGTTAGTCTCTGTATAATAACTCTGGATGGAATGATTTCTCATAAATTCCATGTTTGAAACATGCAGGATGGCTGAACCCTATCAGCTAAATGATGAAGGTGACTTCCCTCTTCTGAGTGGCTGTAACCGTAGAATACCGAAGCAGTATCGCAAGGAGCCGCGAAGAAAGTTTATCTGATTCTTGTGACAAAATTGTTTCCTGTACATTCTACAATTTTCCCTCCATTTTCTTAGAACCCACCCCCCTCAGCCGGGTGCATACAAATTTGTTTTCGTTTCTGTAGAAGAGGAAGTTGTAAGCAGGAAGAATGTTATATCCATTAGATAGTATTAAAATCACATACCGGTATGCTGTACGTATATATATAACAAGTATTAAATTGTGAATTATATATATATATATATAATTGTTCGGGTCCTAGTCAACCATTGCAAATATTATACCGCCAATAATTCCAACTAAAAAAACAATCCAAATCATGAACTTGCTAACGTTTGCTAGTTGTGATGGTAGATGGCATGCTTTTCTTAAAATAATAGCAAACAGAATCAGAGCAAACGAAAAGGGAGTCTATGGCCCCCACACGATCTCTCGAGAATGGTGGGGCCGAATGCTTTCCATTATTGATGAACTATGGTTCCCACAGTACATAAAAAAAAAAAACTCAATGATATTTGTTTTGACAATGCCATTAATAATAGAGATCGAGCATTCCTTTTTTCCATTGTCCTCACATTTTTTTTTACTTTATTTTTACCTTTTTTTGTTTTCTAAAAGAAAGATCACGAAATGCATTGACTTAGAAATAAATCTTTATGATAAAGTTACTCCAAATAGTAGCATGGTGGACCTCCAAGAAAACATTTGATCGAATTTAATAACTAAACTAAGTAGTAATTATCTCATTTACCATTTAAAATATGTTTATAAATTAACTATTCCAATTTCTAAATATTATTATTTATTTGATTTTTCTACTAATCTAGAGATAAAAAAGCAAAGCGCTTGTTTCTATGCCGCCTACTAACTCATTCTAGAATTAATATAAAAGAGATAAATAATGACGATTGAAAAAATAAGTGAATATAAGATGAAGTATATAGTGTGCAAAGATTTATATTATGTCAATCCCTAAATTTAACTTATAAATTTTTATTCATTTATCATTTTAATTATACTCGTAGGAGTTTTTATTTATTTAAATGATCAATATTCTTTAATTTATTTTTTACTACGATTAAAATTCAAACTTTAAAACCTTAAATTTGACTACTCATCTAACTTCATTAATAAAATAAATCTTTAGTTAATCACAATCATACTTAAAAATAATAGAATAAAAATATATTTTTGGATCTTAATAAAATAATAATAATAAAATATATATATATAATTGTAAAATTATCAAATCAAATATACACAATGCCGTACTCCACTTCCCTCTTCTCTCTCAACTGCCACGTCCCCATTCCTCTCTCCACAACACTCGCCTCATCTGATTTCAAATCCCTTCGTCTTCCTCGTCGATCGCCTTTCAAATTTCTTCCTCGTTAATGGCGGAATTCGGGCGTAGCAGTAGGTTCTTCAAGTTCAGACTCCAACACATCGCGGCGGAGGCATCCCTTCTCGATTAGTCTGAGTTCGATCTCAAAGGGATCGATCGATTTCCTCTTCGCATCCGTGTTCGGACTTCTACTCGTGTGTGTTCTGATCCCTCTGGGAGAATCGATGGTTGGGAAGTATCGCTACCACTTCTTCTTCGGGACGGCGGTGCAGATGGCGCGGATCATGCTCCGGATCCACTACTCCAGGCTCTTTTTGCAGCTCTTCGGCGTCTTCAACTACGAGAACCACGAAGGAAACCCTCGCATGATCATCTAGCGCACCCACTGCCGCTGATTTCTGTTGATTCGTCCTTTGGAGTTCTCCTCTTGCTTTCCGCTTCTTAATATTTCCTAGCGCTTCTTCTTCTCGTTTTCTTTCTTGTTCTTGGTCTCTGATCGGCCGATGAGGCCGCAGCCGGTGGAGAGGCGGCGTGCGGGGATCGTCGACAGAATGAATGGCTACGTCGAGACTGATCCAGCTGGTCGCTACGGTCGTGTAAGTTCATTGATTTTTGTCATTTCTGCCTCTCTTTTTTTTTTCTTTCTAATTTAACCTAATTATTTTACTCATTTTATTCAATATTCTTGGTATTTGTAGATGGATTAATGTTATGTTTTTGTCTTACTAATGATTTATGATTAAATTGCTTTGTAACGCATTGATTACAACGTTGATCGACAAAAAAGAATCCTTTATCTTCTGTGATTCACACAATCATTCCTCAAAATCATGGTTGGTTGATGGGCTATGTTATACAATTTGTCATTCTCTGAAAATGTCTGCTTGTTGGGTCTATTAATCCTATAACACTCAACTGTTGCAGTAGATGGTCTGGGAGGATCTAGATTTGCCAGTGCAAATATTATTTTAATCGTAGGCAAGTTCATGCATTAAATGTTGACGGAAGAGAGAAATTAATTGGTATAAGATGCATAAAGCAAATCCATGATAGATTTATATAATGTATATTAGTTATTGAAGCCAAAAAGGTTTTCTTTTTTAAGGATAATTTTAATTCTGCCTCTCATATTTAACAGTTTTGCTACATCTCTCTTTATTTTCTCTGCTCTCTGCTATCCACTTGCTGTCTCAAAGTTTCAACGTTTGCCAAAGAAACTCTGTGCAAGTTGAAAAGTGGAAAGTGATTAGGATTACAAAGTTTCTGGAACTTGTAATGATATTGAAACTCTGAGAGTAAGGGTCAAAATTGATAGTAAAAAAAAAAATGAAACATTGAATGATAGTTGGCAAAAAAAAAAAATAGTAAGAAAAAGGTAGATGTAAATGGTCTATTCCTTCTTTTTATGACAGTCATAAAGCTGTAATTCTTCTTGGATGTTCTTTTGTAGATTCTTACTTTGGAAATAAAGATGTAGAGAATTGATCTGCTTATTCTGATCGGGTGGAAATACATGTCGGATGGGTTACCCTGCATAAATTTAATGATCAAACAGTAATAACAAATTACATTATAAAAGATTTAATTTTGATAAGTCATGTAAAAGTAACTCAGTATCAGAATTAAGCCTTTCTGATTTCCGGCATGAATTTTTTCCACTTCCATGATAAATGAAGGAGACCATTCATAATTCATTTCATGATGTCAAAACTTGCTGCTTTTTGCACTGAGTAATTTTTCACATGTTTCATTTTCTTGGAAAAAATTAGGCAAGCATTTCTCATCGATTTTTTTTTTTCGCTTTGCACTGCAGTTCGATGAAATGCTAGGGAAGGGAGCCATGAAGACAGTGTATCCTTCATTGCAACCAATCGAATCATCATTGTTATAATGAATCAATAGTTAAGACTTGGTGATGACAACAGTACCTTGATTAAAAAACTCAGCTATAGAGCATTTGATGAGCTAAATGGCATTGAAGTGGCCTGGAACCAAGCCAAAATCTGCAATGTGATGCGCTCTCCTGAAGCACTGGAGCGCATGTACTCAGAGGTCCAGCTTCTCAGCTCTCTCAACCATGACTCCATCATCAAGTTCCACGCTTCTTGGATTGATGCAGAAAACAGAACTTTCAACTTTATCACCGAGATGTTCACCTCCGGCACCCTCCGGGAGTATAAGCTAACACTCGCATACTACTTGAGCATGATGTTGTCTCAAAATTAACTGACCTTAGGCAATGGTTTGATTAGGTATCGTCAAAGATATCCCCGAGTTGATGTCAAGGCTGTCAAGAGATGGGCACAGCAAATCCTTCAGGGACTGGTATTCTTGCATGGCCATGACCCTCCGGTTATTCACAGAGACCTAAAGTGTGACAACGTTTTTGTCAATGGCCATCTAGGGCAAGTCAAGATTGGTGATCTCGGCCTGGCTGCCATGCTCCGTGGAACACAGTGCGCCCACAGTGTCATAGGTAATCTGAATTAGCATAAATCTGATCAAATTAAGCAGGCCATTCCATTTGCTTCTATTCATTTTAGAGCTTGTAGTTCTTGTTTCGTTGAATCGAGTTTGTTTCTTAATCAGGGACACCAGAGTTTATGGCACCGGAAGTTTATGAAGAGGAGTACAATGAGCTTGTTGATATGTACTCATTTGGAATGTGTGTTCTTGAGATGCTTACCTCTGAATACCCCTACAGCGAGTGTTCAAATTCAGCTCAAATTTACAAGAAAGTTACTTCAGTAAGAGCTTGAATGTCTAATTTCTTAAACAAATGTTGTGTCAATGCACCCTTCCAACGTCAATGCAGTTACTGAAAAAAAAATTGATCTACTTTTCAGGGAAAATTGCCAGATGCATACCATCGCCTCAAGGATCCCCAAGCAAAGCGTTTCATTGGAAGGTGTTTAGAGAGAGCCTCAGAGAGAGCATCGGCGACGGAGCTCCTCCTTGATCCCTTCCTTGCACTTGAAGATCATCCTACTTCCTTATCAAGATTCAAAAATCCAGGCAATGTCTTTAACAACGTTATTATTGCATCAGGAGCACCCAATCATATGCAGGTGGCAGACGATGATCCCGAACCCGATACTGATCCCGTATCGCAGGCTGCTAACATGACCATCACTGGCAAGATAAATCCGGAAGATGACACTATATTTCTCAAAGTGCAAATTGCTGATCAAGAAGGTGAAATTCATCCTCCTCGTTCTTGTGAACACAGTTCAAGTCTGAATACTACTAACTGTGTGTGCAATTGATATTATCAGGGAAGATGAGCAACGTATATTTTCCGTTTGATACTGTTGAGGACACACCGTTGGACGTGGCGAATGAGATGGTGAAGGAACTTGACATAAGGGACCGAGAGCCGTCAGAGATAGCAGAGATGATCGCCCAAGAGATTACAAGTTTGGTGCCTGGTTGTTGGAAAGAAGACAACTATGTTGATGACAAAGAAGATCGAAGCAGCCATCCCTTCTACTACCTCTCCTCCCCTACATCTTCCCAAGGTTCAGTTGCCTTTGGCATGAACTCCTCCCAAGGATACAACCATCTCCAAAAAGAATTGACCGGAGGTATAGAAAATTACAATGCCAGAGACAACGAAATCGCCACTGTAGAAAGGTAAATGACGGTAAATAGTGTGCTCAATTGAATGGAGTTTTGTGCAGATTGCTCATTTCTGGACGACGACGACGATATGAGCTCTGTTCACCCAATTAATTACTCTGCTATGAACTACAGTGCTCAAGAACTTTGTGCAAGTTTCGACCAGGGAGATCGGAACGGCCTGAATTCGGAGAGACTCTGCATTGGCGAAGGTTTTGGTGGCTGCAGTAGCGGCGGTGGAGAGAAAAGTGCGGCAGGAGATGCACACCAACGCAACCACCACCGGCGGCTGCTTAGGAACCAGTCGATGCTGGACTTGCGAAGCCAGCTGCTGCACCTGGCACTGGTGGAGGAGCTGAGCAAGCGCACGTTTAAGACGATTTGCTCCGTCGAGAACATAGGCTGCCAGGTGCCATGCTCGTCGTCGTCTTCAGCCCGCTGCAATTATCATCATCGTCGGAAGCAAAGCAAGGAACCCAATTCACCTGCGGCACGAGGAAGAGGTGGAATGAACAAGACCGTAAGGTGATTGTAAATAGTAGGTTTTTGCTATCTATCAGATGTCTGTGTTTCAGATTGTAAATAGATAATCCTCTCTTTAGTTCATCATACAATATTAGTCTGTGGAAATTTTACATAATAGTTAGTAGAATTACGATCCGGATATAATCCTAATCCGGAAGTACTAAATCGATTTGAGATTATTTGGAATCATCTCTTATGTTGGAATTGGAGCATAATAGATGGGGTATAGAATCGATACAATCCTAAATTATAATGATTTTATATATTTTTTATTAGGTTATTTTGTTAGCGTTTAAATTGGATCATCTTATGATTTTTATTTTATTTTTGGCCCAGAGGCCTAAGATCATAAAGGTCTAATTCTATTAATCTCCAAGCAACTAAATTTCAAATTTTAAATATCAAATTTATCATTAAAGAACAACTATGATATCTTGTCCTGAATATTAACTCGTTGGAGAGTCCAAATTCATATAATTAATGTTAAATATACAGCTAAGATGGATATGAGTTGATTGCCTGGCCCATCTTGGATAACACTTCATCTTTACGTTTTATTTTTACTTATTTTTTTAAAGAAAAATTGACATTTTTTTATTATTTCTGATCAATTAAGGAAAATAAAACTTTCAGTGGCTCTTTTGAAAACCATACGCAGCATTCCGTGGAAGGCACAATGAAAATTTTTCTTCATAAAAAATATAAATTTATATCCACCGTCTATTTTGAATCTAACGGTTGTAACAGATGCAGAAGCTTCCATAAGTTCGAATAGCCGCACCATTTCTCCGCCCAGCTGGCGCGGCAAGCGGAACCGCTTCATGGCAGCGGCCATGCAGGAGGCGGAGCGATCGCGCAGCCTTCGGTTCCGGGCGCCGCCACCGACTCCTATCGCCACCGGGAAGGGCCTACGATCCTCCGCCGTCGACGATCGCCTGCTCATGGAGTACCTTGAGGGCTCGCTCCGCGTCCCCGACCTCAGTCTACCGGATCTCTATTTCCCTGTGCAGTCGCCTCTCAAAGCCCCAGAGGAGGTCGATCTCCAGTCGCTCCTCGCCGGGGACGATTCTTCTGTTAGGAGAGTGCTCTCGGCGGCGGCGGAGGTCGGGGCGGTGCGGGTGACGGGCGTCGATGCGGCGCTGATCCAGGGTGCGAAGGCGGCTATTGAAGCAGGCGGCGCGGTGTTCGCGCTGCCGGAACATGAGAAGAGTCGCGTTTCGTGGTTTGGGCGGAGAGATGGTGTATGCGACGAGTTTTATTGGGATCGATCTCCGAACCCTGAGACGGAGCAGCTCCTCCAGCAAATCTTGCCTGACTCTTACCGGACTCTAAGGTCAGCTATTCCAAAATAAGAGACTATTTCATCTTTTTTTCTCAGAAGATTTTTTTTTTTCCAAAAACAATCTTTCCCTATGGAATCAAGTGATACATCGCATACAGTAGCTTCCCCTTTTACATTAACCTTCTTCTGATGACTTAATGGATAAAGGACAATCAAATATTAGTCTGCTGTTGCAATCAGGTAATGCATTGATATTATGGCTTCTACCAATTGAACATAAAAAAAGATCAAAAGTTTGAAGTAATGTGCACGCTTCGTTGTGCTTTCAGTATCACCTTTTATATGCGCTTTCTGCAATGTGGTTTACTTTTATCTAGTGTGAATCATGTGATTTTGATTAAAGGACTATAATTCATGTCTTTCTCAACCTTGTGGCTGTGCAGCATGTGTGGTATAGCTTTCTAAATTCTTCTTAATGTCAAAAGAGATCATCATGAAGTTGTAATTGCTAAATGGTGGCCCCTGAGGACTGAAAAAAATATAGAAGAATTTTACATCAAGAAGAAAGATGTCACAGCCATCTTTTTTTGAATAAAACTACCAGCACCATTTTCTGTCAATTCTTTGGTCTATAAGTTATTCTTTGAATAAAAGTGGTAGGATCTTAATCTGTCACTACAAATGTCATATTTCTATGTTATTGGTGCCAGAAACATAATAAACATCTACGCATCACGGAAGAGGAAATATAGAGAAATAATGTGGTATAAGAGAGACATTTTATGTAGTTTCACAAGCTTGCTTACTTTCACAAATGCAGGAACTTTATGTTTTCCAAATGTACATCTCATAATCATCGATTGTCATGTTGTTGGCATTTTTTTGACACTGCAACACATCACAAGTTGGTTAAACTTTTTTATAGATTAAGAAGTTCAAGTGATGCATACAAAATAAAATTTGTATTTAGTTGGTTCATCTAACACTTATTTGAAACTTCTGGAAGTACAAGGTTGGGGTGACTGGGTCAAGAGCACCAGACCAAGAAGACTCAGTTGAGTTTCCAGTACATGACGTTGGCAGAACATCTGGCCTGGTCGATTAGTTGGGTGATCCATCAACCTGCTATATATCTTTTTTGCATGAATTACCTCATATTAAAGTGTTGCCCTACACCCCCAACATCAGTTTGTTGTCTCTTGCACCTCTGATGTGGTCACTGAGGAGTTCCCCATAGTTGTGAAAGAAACTGCAATGAAATTGGTTGATCCTAAAAAACCTCAGTCACATCACATTTTGACCGGGTCTTTTAAACTCTCTGGTGCCAAAAATTCTTCTATGGGATCAATAATGACTTGTGATCATATGAGTTCCTTCACAGAGTAAAAGCTTATTATGGTGAATACAAATACTCCGTTCTTCCTGTCCTCTTGCTTAAAACCTGTCCTCTTGTTCTAATCAATCAGCAAATGCTCCTAGCCCTTCCAAAACAAAAATGATTCGAAACTGGGGCAGCAACTCAATTACCAAAATTATTTTAAAACACTGTCAGGTTCCAGGAAAACTAGATCCCTTGTTGGGATTGCATACGTATCGATTAGATTCCACTTCATCTGAAAAATCCTTTGAACTTGAATTATTTTGTGGCTTGTTTGTTTTCCCCAACTCAGAAATACCATAATCCAGTCAAAAGTCAGCTAGTTCTGTCATTGTCGCATGCAAACTAAGATTTGAATGATGCTGAATTGTTTTTTTCAGAATCAAAATGGAGAATATTGCTACTAGGATGGAGACTATTGCAGAGTGCATTACCAAGATTCTCTTCAAAGGTGTTACAAGTCGAACAACCTCTAGGAGATTTGGTAATGTTCAGCCAGTCCTCTGCTTGAGAAAGTATGAATCTCCTCACGAAAACGACACAAAGGACTTAACTGATGCAAACTCGCTTCTCTCGTATGCTTTGTGTCTCCACATTTCTCCACATGACGAGAATTTTTGCATCCGTCGTCCGGAGGGCTCAGCAATTTTCAAAATGTCAGCTTGCAACATACTAGTTACAATTGGAAAACCATTTCAGGTACATAACAAGTTATTAACACCAGGCTTGCTGCAGGCTGTTAACACCTTAATTATAGCATTTCTGGTTGTTTTGGCTGCATTGTCTAATGAATAATTTCGCACTTCGTTAAGGATTGGTGCAATGGAGAGTTCAAGACTGCCCTCGGGGAGATGATATTTCGACCGACAGATGACCCGAGTCATTCATTCTCCCTAGAGTACATGTGTTCTCCTCAGGTATTGTCGCCTGATCCTGACTGCGGAGCAAAGGCTGTCTCTTTAATGGATCAAATACTAGTAGTGATTGTTCTTGCCATACTATACAAAGTCTGGCTTTGCATTTTCTCCTAGCTTGCATATTGTGTGCTTCTCTTGCTTCTACGAAGGAGCCGCAGACGATTGCGGCTCCGTAGTTACCGACATCGACGGGGATCGAGTGGTTGTACCAGAAGGTTTGCAGTCTGCCAAGACAATCAAAGGCCAATATTGGCCGTATACACAAAAAGCTTCAGACAGGTATTTGAGTGTTGGTTTTAATTTGTGTGCTTAAGTTACTTCATTCGATTTGTTTGGCCTCTGGGATGAGGTGGCCATTGCCTTCACTCTGCCCAAATGAGTGATTTAAGAGGATGCTTCTCCCATCCTCATTGTGACAAAAGGCGAAACGCTCGCCCCCAGTGCTTCTCCCATCCTCGTGTATTACTGTCATGTAAATTTGATGATTCATTCCTGATTTATTTTTCTATAAATAATTATGGGATCGATCATGTGTATAACTGTGGTCAGCATATAATCTTTTACCATCAATGTAAATTTGATGATTTGATTTATACATCTGAATACACATAATTTTTTTTTTCTGGAAAAAACAATAAATTTATCCTGTGGAATGGATTATGTCCTCCTTAATCAATTATTATCAATTATTAACCACAAATCGTGCATATGTTTAGTGACGTAGTTTTTTAATATATATTTTTAAAAAATATGTATTTTTCAAATGGGCAACCTAAATTATATAAATCATGAAAAATATATCTTTAAAAAAAATATTATAACATATAGTAGTCAGTTACATGTAACTGCTGCTATAATGTATAAACTGTTGTAATATTATAATAGTTTTGTAATAATTGTGTATTAATTATTTGTTAATTTTTAACTGTTTTAAATTAATTTCGATATAAATGATTTTGATAAATTGATAAAAAATATTTTTGATATAATATTATTTTATATATAATAATTTTGATAAAAATAAAATAATTAATTTTTTATATGGTAGATATTATTCGGCAGTTGTTACCGAATAGTTATTTTAAAAGTAGGTCGTTTTTTAAATTATTTTTTTAAGGACTTTTATATAATTTTGGCACCCTTTCGATTTATTTTTTTTTTAAAAATCGATTATTATATTGAATGGATCGGTCCAATCTGGACGAACATTGCACAGGGCCGGGAGCAGCCGCGGGGTCCAATTCACCGACCATGCACATGCGCACTGGCAATTGACCGCACGCTCCGCCCAGATCGCACGTGGAGATTAAAAGCAAGACGAACGTATCTTATTCAAAATGATTGGGAATGGTATCTTCAATTTTAATGAATTTTAATTTAGGATAAAAAAATTTAAAGGGCTCTCAAATTTTATAAATTATCAAAAAGATACCTCTGTTTTTTTTTTAAAAACCCAGGATACCTCTTCAATATTTTTATATAAAAAAAAATATCCCGGATTCAATGTTATTATAAAAATTATTGAATAACTACTATAATATATAACATATAAAAATTATCGAATAACTATTACAATATATTTAAGATAAATTTAGAATTTAGAATTTATATTTTGTAAAAACTACCTAGTAATTGTTATAATAAATCGAAATTAATCAATAATTACTATAATATATTTTGAATGAATTTAGAGTTTAAGATCTCTGAACACTATTATATTAAAATATTATTTATCAATTTAAAAAAATATATTTAAAATTTATCAAAATTACTTAAAAATAATTGTAGAAGCTATTATGTAGTTGATACCATCTAAATCTTAAATTCATCCTAAAATTATTATAATAATTATTAAATATTTTTTACATATTGTAATAGTTACTTTTACATGATGTAAAACTTTGAATCATAAATTTTAAACTCATTATAAATATATTATAATAATTATAGGATAACTTTTATAAATCAAAAAGATATTTTTAAAATAAAATTATTAATACCAGCCTATTTTTTTGTTATGTTTTTTAATTTAGGACATCTTTTTTATTTTGACCTTTTAATTTATTCTGACCTCATTTAAAGAGCCCCGCTATGCTATGACACGTATATATATATATATATATATTATTTAGTGATAATTATTTTTTAGAAAAATCAAAGACAAAATAATTAAATATTTTATCTTAAAATAAAATATAAAATTGATAATATTAATGTTTTAAGTTTTTAATGATTTATTACTTTAAAATCACAGAATACATGAAAATAAAAACCTAAGCCTAAAAATAATTAAATAATGGAATGTTTCATTAAATACCAACTTCGATCATATTAATTACCAAAAAAATTAATACTATATTTGAAATTGTTTCATATGACTTTCGCCTCTCACAATTAATAAGTTGTAAAATGATTATTTTAAAAAATATTTTGGATATTTATCCCTTGAAAATCGAAAATAGATTTTCCTTTTGAGAATGAGACAATTGCATCCCTCCAAACCAGCTTTACACGTACAAAATAAACAGTAAATAAATAAATAATGTAACGTGAAAATTTATCGTAATTGGGCCATTCTGCCACTCAGTGTCTCTTTCTCTTATGAAATGACCACTCAAGCCCTCTTTAATCAATTTTACGTCCCATGTTCTAATTAATAATAGAGATTCTTTTTAAAATTTTTTTATCGTAAATCTTAAATTATAAATTATAAATTTATCTTAAACCTCATATCCTAAACCCTATATATATATACCCTAACTATAGAACTTGTTTTATAATTATCTATAGATAATCAAATACCCAAACCATCTTAAGTGAATGTAGATTTTGATTCATGCACTAAAAAAAACATTCATATAAGAGCAATTTATTAGGAGCGATGGTAACACTATCCTTGAAAATCTAAGGATAGAATCAATTTAAATTAAATCTTTTTTATTGCCTTATCTTTTTGGAATGATTTTGCAATCACATTTGTTGAATAACTTTAACATCAATTTAAATAAATCATCACGGTACATCACTCTTAATAATACAATTATGAAAAATAATCTTGAAATTATTGATATTGGATACTTTTAGCAACGATTCTATGTCAAACATTGCTACTAATTATTTCTATTATTCTAATTTCTAAAAACAGTTATCAAACTATTCATATTGAATACTTTAACATCGTTTTGTGTAAAATATTGCTATAAATTATTTCTATTGCTCTAATATTTTAGAATTATTTTCAAACTGCGTTACATAACTTTAGCATTAATTTAAATAAACTGTTATTGTAAATCACTCTTAATAATATAACTATTAGAAATAATCTTGAAAATACTAAAATTGGATACTTTTAATAGTGGTTTTGTGTCAAACGTTACTATTAATAGTTTCTATTGTTCTAACTTCTATGAGTAGTATTCAAACCGACATCTATGTCGATACTTCCCAGGCCTAGATCTCCACTACTAGAGACATGAATTATTTTTGTATTTTTCATCATATTTATGATCATTTCACGTGAATTTTTCATCATATATGTGGTCATTCCATCGATGCTAAAAAAAAATTAATTATTAATTAAAAATATTTATTTCACGTGAACTTTTCATCATATATGCGATCATTTTCACGTGAATTTTATTTAATTAATTTTAAATATTTATTAGTCAAATAAATTATAAAATCTTCATTTTATTTATATCCGTTTTCATTCTTTTATCATTTTTATTTTTGTTATCTTTTTAAATTTTATTTATACCAATGTTCTTTTTTTTTATATTTATTTTACTTAAAAAAATTTCCCTTACTGTTTTTCTCCTAAACCCGTAACTTTCGTTTTATACCCGACCTCCACGCTTTCGTCTTTCTCTATCCATCGCCGAAACTCTAAATCACACATCAAAAATCTTTTCTCCTTTTCTATTCAACTCCAAACTTAAATATCACGTCGAAAATCTTTTCTCTAACTCCAAAACCCTAAATCTTACTCAGGAAAACCTTTCTCTTCTTTAATTCAATTGTATTCATCCTTCGACTCCCCACTACTAGAATATACCATTAATATTTTTAATTATTTTTTTACAAAAAATATTATTATAAATATTTTATAATGACATTTATAAAAAATTATTTATTTTAAAATAAAAAATGATATTAGATTATTTATGATCAGAATATTAATAAATATCATTATTATTTATAGAGAATAATTATTTTTAAAACATATTAATCTTATTAAAAAATTTCTCTTAATTTCTGACCTTTATTAGCCTCTAATAGCAAGCAAAGTTAACTTAAGTTTTTATTTTTCCTCTTTCGAGCAACAATCGGAACCAGAGTCCTTCACACAAGTAATCCTAATCTCTTATTCTGGTAGGTAATTAAAATCGTTTATCCAACCCTGTCATTGTTGGACTTATTAAAAATAATTATATAATAAAAAAATTTATTAATTAGTTATTAAATAATTAACTAACATATGAAATTATTTATTGTCAAATGATTATAAATTAATTAATAAATGAATAAATATCTCTCTTAATAAATGAATAAATTACTCTTCTTCCAATTATTAAGAATAATAATATAACAAAGAAACTATTGCTTGTTATTAAAACATTAATAGTTGTAGTGTAGTTGGTTAGGATATTTGGTTCTAATTTAAAAGACTTAGGTTCAAGTTCTTAATATCTATACATCTATAAAAGAAAACCTGATTCCAACGTTTACAGAAGGGAAAATAAAAATAAAAACTTGAACCGACGGTCGGTTAATTTGGGTCAGTTACCGAAGCAATTTGAAATCGTTAATATACAAAAATCACTATTATAGGATATAGGGATGGCAACAAGAGGAGCGATTTTTGCAACCGTTGGTAAAAGTATAGGAACGCTTGAAAACTGTTTTTGAAAGCCAAAAAAACCACTCTTAATGAGTATTTTTTTTTGTAGTGATGAGATTTGACTCGACTCACGTCTATGAAGAATTTGGTTCTATGTCCTTTTCATGTCCTGAATAATTGGAGGATCAGTGCATGTTCTAGTTCGGTGGATGTCTACTTCTTGCGATAGTCATTTAGGACAAGAGAGTTAATTAGTGATCTAATTAGCATTTGTTGAGGTATCGTTATCTAATTTCTTGGCCATGTATTGAAAGCTTTTTGTTCTTGTCTGATGGGTTCTCAATATGTTTTGCTTCGAGGGAACCTAGTGGATGTGCAATGCGAGCATAATTTTTTGATTTATTCTAAGGAAATAATCAAGTCGATAATTTATTTAAATTAAACACATGGATTGTTTTTGTTTGTTTGTTTTTGAGTGTATTGTTGAGGATAGGTTTGAAAGAGTATTCATTTTCTTGATAAGAAGATGAATGCACTCAAACTCAAGTTGATTATAAAGCGATTTAACAAAATTTAGATATAGCTCGATCGCTCCCGTAATGCTCTTAACAAAAGGAATTTAGGGGGTTCTCAAAAATAGGTACCATTTTTCAAGGGCACTTGTCCTTCAATATTAAATTAATGTACATGTATTAGAAATCAAAAAATAAAAAAAAACACAAAAATGTTAAAGAATGAATATATCACTATGAACGATTCATATTCTCTATCATCCTTCACTATATTAGGTTTCTCGTATGTACACAAATTGAAATTGATGTGCTATAATTTGAGATTGAGAGTAGAGATTAACCGAGTCTAGTTAGACTCGACCGTAGCATCCCATCAAAACATGAGTAATTTAGCTAAACACCACTCCATATGAAGTTAATTAAACTAGCATGATCACACCAACGAGGTCTAAGTGGTTGAGCAAACCCTAGTTCAACTAGAAGAACCATGACAATCAATTAATATGTACTTTTGCCACACCAAATATAGTAAACACCATTGATTGTCGTTACACACACATATCGGCCAATCATCCCTCATCGAACTTGGACGACAAATTTGAGTTGGACGAGACCATTAGGTGTGCCTCCACACCCTCCCGATCCTTCTCTTGAGGCCCTTCCTCTCCTCCCTCAACCACCATGAGAACAAGACACAACTTGTACCCATTTCAACACTCATCAAAAGCTTTCCAAGTATACAAGATCACAATTCATAAAAAGACAGATAGTCGATACACAAAATTCTTGTTGAAAGAATCGAATCATATTGAGTGTATTGATGTAGTCTTATCTTATATTACACGAGGTTAAGGTCACATGACAATATCAAGGTTCTCTTTTACATAGTAATAATTGACAAGAAAAAAATATATAAATAAACAAGTGAAGGCTAAGTTTGTCATTTATGCAGTTGGGAGCATGGAGTTCAATTATTCATGGTATATTTTCTTTTAATTTAAGAGAGCCCGCGCTAGAGAGAGAGAGAGAGAGGCCTGACAAGTCCCAGAGGTGGACTCAGTGATCTGTCTCTGCTACAGTGACACACACACACACACAAAAATACAGATAGGGCAAGATAGGAAGGAAGGAAGGAAGGAAGGAAGGAAGGAGCTAGATCAGAGTGACTACAGTATCAGATCCATTCTTTCCTTCACTAGTTGCTGAATCGATCACTCGCTCGGTTAGTTTCTTATAAGCTGAGCTCGCTCATGGAGTGGAGAAAGTGGAGGAGATCTTCTTATTCAGTCATCTTCTTCTTCTGCTGCTGCAGTCTTCTTTCCCTCTTTTATCTCACTGCTCTGCTCTCCGGTCATCACTCTCGTACCCACAAAGGTGAGCAAGAGTTGGAGCTCCATATCGATTTCTGATCAATATTTTCTTTGTAGCTCTAGCTGCTTTATTACACCTTTAAAGTTAGGAAGATTGATCGATCAATCATCTATAAACAATATCTCTTTCTGCCTGTTTATTAGAGTCATTCATTATGTGAATGATGATGATGATGATGAAGTTAATGAATCTCTGTCGTCGTTTTCACAGGCGTGGACAGTTTAATGATGGAGTCCTACTCTCAGTCTCAGGTGCCACTTCTTAAACTCTTACAGTCGCCATTGATTACTGACGCAATAATGTGCTGCAGGTGGCGCGGACGTCGCGGAGGAGGTCGGCGCTGGCCGGCGGGCCGGGATCGTACCCGCCCCGGTGCGCGGGCAAGTGCGGCGACTGCGCGCCGTGCCTCCCGGTGCACGTGGCGGTGCCGCCGGGGGGGTCGTCGTCGCCGGTGACCACCACGGAGTACTACCCGGAGGCGTGGCGGTGCAAGTGCGGCAACAAGCTCTACATGCCATGACCACGTGCGCCGGAATCTCACCTTTCTCTTCCTCCTCCCCTTCCTCCACCGCCGCCGCACGACGGCGACAGAGGGATCGAGAAAGCGGCGGCGGTATTAATGTTGAATTAATTCATGCAATAGTGAAGGCGATGAGATTGGAGTTGCAGAGCAGGCGTGTAGAACAGAGTAGATGAGCAAGGGACCTACGATACTGCACGCAGTGGCCACCCGCCGACTATGAACTTGTCTCAAGAACACAAAATATGACCAAGTTCATCTTTTTTTTTTCTTTTTTTTTTAATAAAGATATCCATATCTTCGACATTACATCGGGGGTGATTGATCTAATTCCACCCAAGTTTTTATCGATCATTATAATAAATTTGAAAAGTATTGATAAAATAGTTAGCATTTTAAGAGTTATCATGTGTCCGTGTGCAGATTGCATGTGCTGATTGTCAGTGCTTCTCCGGCTAGAATTAAAGCCCATACGAGAGGTCACTTGCTGCATGTGCAATTCACCGACATGCATCCGCAACTAAATCCCATATATTTAAAGGGTTAAAAGTATTTTACATTTTAATTTACAAAAGGATTTATTTATTTTTTACAGATGTTTTTTTTTTTCAGAGTACGCTAATAAGCATGGAGTACTTTTGATAAAAAAAAAACCCACTCATCTTTGAGTTTTTTTAAAAAAATTATATGACAAATTACTAAACCATATAATTAAAATTATCAAATATTTAAATTACATAAGTCTCAGAATCAAATATTTAAACCATATAAAATTATTAAATTACATACTCCATACTCATTTTGTCTCTCTGCATTTACCCCAATCGATTCGGAACATTATTCATCAGCACAATAAAGTCTCGAATCGATGTAGTAATCGATTAAAAAACATGTTTCGTTTTCAAAAAATTATTGCTCTTGATATGATATATGAAAATGATATTTGAGGGATGAATGTAATTAAGAGAACTAAATGAGCACATATGACATGATTTCATATCATTTCGAGCTCTTTAGATCTATTAGTTGGTTTCGCAAGCCACATGGCGATGACGTAACGAGACTATTAGGACACTTATGCGAGCTAGAAGAGGGTGTGTGTGTGGGAGGGGGGGGTGAATAGCTTTGATCGCTCCTTGCAGTTGCTTTGTTCTCGTCGTTGAATGCGCAACGGAACTTCACTTCAAACTTGGACGCCACATGCACTACACCTTGATTTACTTGGTATCCACCTCCTTGAGGTGATTAATCCAAGGGTCTACACCAGCGATCACAGCTCTACTATGAACTCTCTTATTCTCAAAAACTTTTCAAAAGTAGAGAAACCTCTTACAAATTTGAACACAAGAATACAACGAGAAGAAAGAAAGCAAAAAACAATCTAAAACAAAACACAATCCAAAGCGAAAACGCCTTTACAATGTAGAACTTGTTTGCTTGATTTCTTGTTGCTCGAAAATACCTCTTATTGACTCAAAAATGCAACATCACTTCGCTCCAGAATCACTAAGAACCGGTGTCTTTAAAAACTCCACGAACCCCCTTTTCTATGGTTTCTTTCGGGCGGGAAGATGTCTTCCAATCAATTGGCATTACCCCCAATCGATTGTCACATCATATCCGACCGTTCAAACCTGCAGAATGACTCTTTTTCACTCGACCAATCGATTGATGAGTTATACCAATCGATTGGCTTAGCTCTCAATTGATTGCTTTAATCGATTCCAAGGTATTCTATTTGCTTGAGAATACTGTCCAATCTATTGGCTTAGCCCCCAATTGATTTCAAGGTCTTCTGTTCATTCGTGAACTTTGGCCAATCGATTGACTTAGGCTGAATCGATTCCCCAAGCTTTTGTTTTAGAGAAAACCAATCGATTGACCAACCCTAAAATCCAAAGTTCAGGTTTAGGGTTATCAATCGATTGGTAATCCTAAATTCAACATTTTCAAGCCTGAATTCAGGTCTTGCCTACTATCTGGTTGACCTCAACCTACCATGACTTTCTCCGTCTAATATCTAGTCATTCGTGACATGTTGGGACTTTCAGTTGTCCAATATTTGGTCAACCTTGACATATTGAGACTTCCTCATTACCTAACATCTAGTCAACCTTGACCTACTATGACTTCATCATTGCCTAACATCTAGTCACCCTTGACTTGTTAGGACTTTCTCACTCATGCCAAGTGTCTGGTTCTCCTTGACCCACTTGGACTTCTCTTTAGGACTTTATCTTGCCTAAGATCCAGTTAGGGCTAATCACTCGGTAGACTTCTCACCTGCCTAACCTCCAGTTAGGACTTTCTCTTGCCTAAGATCCAGTTAGGGCTAATCACTCGGTAGACTTCTCACCTGCCTAACCTCCAGTTAGAATTTTTCATTGTCTAACCTCTAGTTAGGACTTTCCCTTGCCTAACCTTCAATTAGAACTTTCGATCACAAAATGTCTGGTCCTCCCTGACCCACTTGGACTTTCCTTTGTCAACTTTTCGTTGGACTTCTGACATCGTCAAGTATCTGGTCAACTTTGATTTACTTTACTTCTTACCAACATATTGATCAAATATCGAAACTTAAACTTAACCCAACCCGAGCTTGGTCAACTTGATCAATCTTGACCTAAGGATGATGCATCAACAATCTCCTTTTTTTTGATGTTTAACAATGTGTTTAAGTTAGGCTAATGAGTTAGCCTAACTTCCTTCTTCTCATGCCAAAGTATGAATGAAGGTTCCTAATTTAAACCCTATATTCTCTCCCTTTGACACACATCAAAAATCTCTTCCCAAGGTTCACTCCTCTTCTCCTTCAAAATACCATACTGAAGGTTTCCTACCTTCCATTGTCTCCAATGATCAACCTTGAGCATATTTCCATCAACTTTCTACAAATCTTCTCCTTTTATATCCAAATCATAACTTTAAGGTGGAACTTCCTCTCAAAGCATGCTCCAACTTTTATCATTGCACCAACAATCATTTGGAGTTTCTAAACCTTTGGGAAATCTCAAAATCAAAGTCATGGGGTTAGAGATTCAACTTTGAATTTGGAGGGGGGGGGGGGGGGGGGGGGGGG
>JBBUKS010000002.1:7146435-7166271 GCA_038050645.1 Hedychium gardnerianum | reverse complement strand
GGCCTACTGGCAACACGTCTGAACACATCGCGCTGGCCCGAAAATGCATTCGGACGCGACATAGGGGCCTGGCGTTGCGTCCGAAGGCATCGCACGAGCTTGGCGATGCGTTCGGACATGTTGCCCAGGCCCGACGACGAGTCCGGAGTCGTTGCGCGGGCCGCGTGTGCCTGTTGTCATCGAAACAAGAACAACAGACTTTGGTTTTAATAATAAAAGTTAGGTTAATAATTTTAATCAACTCCTAGGTATAGCGTATAGTTGGGATAATTTAAATAACCTTGATTAAAGCTTAATAAAATTATCCCATTAATTATATATATATATATATATATATTATTTTTTTAAAAAAATAATAATATTTTAGATTTTATTTTTTATATCTTTTATTTTTAAATATTTAAATTTATTTTTTATTTTTATTTGATATATTTTATATTTAAAAGTACCGAAACTATGTCGGCACGGCACGTATACGATACCAAAACCGTATCGTTCCAGTCCGAGATCAAAACCTTGGCACGGGTCGAGATTTTAAACATGCTTGAAGTCTGATGGCCCTTTGTGCATTGAATCCCTACATAAATGTCATATTAGCCATTAGATTCCCTTCTTTTTTTTGCAAAGATCATCTTGATAAGTTCTTAGCCAAAGTTGCTCAAATTATATTTAAAAAATTCAACGTATTTTGTGAAATCAGACACTTCATATTCAAAGATGGAGACATCCTGAACTAGGTATATGATTAAAGCCTAATGATTCAGTGGTCGCTAGTTGAAATCAGAATGTTTCATCTATTTTCATTATGCAACTTGATACTGAATTGCTAGTTGAATTATATTCATATGCTCGTATTACAGGGCTCCTCACTGCTGTTCGGAGAGATTGTTTTAGAATTATAGACTATCGTGAGATGCTCTTTAATGATTTGGGAGACCGTGTTGCGCAGCTACTACGTGTTGAATCAGTTGTTCCTTTATGGCAAGGGCGTAGTAGCAGCATAAATGTACAAATCATTATCATAAATACACATTTGCTATTTCCACACAATGCTAGTCTCTGTATAGTCCGCTTGCAACAGGTACTATATTCATTTTTTCAGTCCAAAGGAACCCTGACAAGGACCATATTATGTTATTGTAATTGTTAGGTATACAAGATACTTCAGTCCATCAAGACATATCAGAAGGAGAACAATCTTCGTCCTATTCCTATCGTACTTTGTGGGTCACTATTTCATTGCCTTTTAAAAGTTTGAATTGAATCATATTTTCTGTAATCTATCATCTTGAGATTGGAACGGAAGCAAATGAGGTCAAGTGTACAAGTTTCTCAGGTCACAAGGTTTTGTGTCATCATACGATGCAGCCCACTGTTATACCGACAGTGATGCAGATTGCCACAGGGTAAATCTATATAATTTCAGGTGATCCTATACTTCTAAACTTACTTTCCTCTTTGTGTTTCCAATTTGTAGTGGGTGAGCCACCGAAGCCATCATGGGAACGTTTGCGGTGTTGATTTCATATGGCTTTTAAATCCGAACAAGTCTCGGAAACCTCTTCGAACTAGCTGGAAAGAAGCGGTCTTTGGCATTATTAAGGTAAATAATCTTTCTCAAACTCTGAGGTATATTTTTTTCATTTATAATTACATAGTCCCATTTCGATCGACTAATACATACTAAAGTTGGCTGTTTGCTTTGCATGGTGATTTTAAATTTTAAGTAACAAAATGAAATAGGCCTATCCATCTCTATATAAAGGGATGTGCAAATGATGTTGCTATTAGCCGACACGACTGTGGGGTTGGTGTCAGAGGTTTTCTTAATCATGAATCCTAAAGCAAATTCTAGCAAACCTTATGAATTCGAGAAAGATTCATGCACAGGATCTAGTTACATCCAAATTTATAGCAGAAATTTAATAAACAGAATAAAGACGATGAACCTGAATGCAATGGATTTGCTATCGTCTCAGCGTCATTCACGAAATCCGGTGATCTTGAGAAGAAGAAGAATAGCATGCGAATCTTCCGTAGGAATTAGGGTAACAATTAGGGTAACGGTGTTGTATTCTCCTCACTAATGAGATGCGGGGAGGTCTCAAGTTATCCTATCCTACGGGGACCACCCCTATATATATTAGTAGGTCAAATTCTGTTATCAACCCATTAATAATAACAAAATACAAGTTAATGGGTTTTACACTTATAAATCCACATCTAATAATATAAACTCGCAATTAACTTCAATTAGATCACTTAATGGGTTTCTTCCTAACGGCATAAAACCGTGTGTTACAAAACATGTTATCCCACCGAGTAGCGAGATAAAATCACATTTGGGCTTTGGGATGAGTTTTAATTAGACATTTAGAGTTTGTTGGATTTTGAGCAGAGATTTAATTTAGGCATCGTACAAGTCTTGAAATCATTCTCTGTTCTTTTCTATTTTCCGCAGGTATCCTAACTAAACAAACTGTGGTGCTTGTGGAATGTATGGGCCTTCGTTTCCAGGTTACGTGTAGAGAAAGTTCTCCGCAAAGGGATTTCGCTAACTATTTGCAGTTTGTTATTTCAGTCTCTTTTGCAAGCGGCTTCTCTTTCTGAAGAAAATGCCTTTGCGTTCCTTAAAGCTGACAGTCCCGGTGACTACATTACCTATCCCGGGTTCTGTCAAGCACTCCACCAGGTACTAATGTTCGATGAAGATTACACTGCCCTTTTAACACTATTAAAGTGCTTGATCTTGGGCCTTGAATCGATGCAGTTAGGTCTAATTGGTCATCGCAATGGCCTTATTCCTGAAGATGCACAAGACTTGTGGACTGAAGCTGACATTGATGGCAATGGTATGGTGGATCATGAAGAATTCCAGGTAAATTTCAAATCTGCGATGTTCCTTATCGTCCGCTTTCGGTAAGACTGCATCAACTAACGGTATATAGTAAACTATCATTCTGCATGTTCAAATTCTATTTGAATGAGGCTAACTCAGTAATTCTCCTTGAATATGTTCTCGGTAGCCTTCTCATTTCTATGTTATTAGAAACTGCTCTCCTTTGTAAATTTAGTCGACTGAGTTAAAACATCATTGTTCAGCAGCGAATTTGGTGTCCAAGATGGTCAGAGCATCCTCAGGAAAGCATAGAGCAGGGAACCGAGTGGGGATCGAGCACTGCAAAGCCTGTTGCATTAGGTTTCAGTGTTGAAGATGCAGTTCTTTTTCCGCCGGAAGTAGAGAAGGGGATGTGGCCGGAGAATTACTCGCTTTCGGACCATGCACCGTTAACTGTGGTGTTTTCTCCTGTGAAGTTGTCATTTTCTCCACAAAGTTTCTGAACTTCTGATGAATTTGCAGAAGCAGTTCTTGAAAATGCAGATGAAGCTGAAGGAAATTTTGCTTCTTGAGTGATCTTTTTTGTTGTTGATCTTGTTTTTGCTCAAATCATATTTTTCGTGTGAAAATATCAATGAAAAGGTCAAAAATTCAGTTGTCAATTTTTTTTCTTCATATCTTTGTACTTGTAAAAATATGCATATTCATGTAAATGTGATGAAGGTAAATATATTTTCCATGATAAAAGAAATTATATCCATATTTTTATTGATAATTTTTCCATAATTATATTAGTGATTATAACTGTTGTAATTTTTTCAATCTTTGGTGTGATTATATTATATTATAGTGATTTTTTAAAAATAAAATGTCACACTTTATTGAAATTATATTTTCTAGAATTAATTAAGTAATTATGTAATATAATTATTTCATCACATTACTTATTATTTAATGTGTTGAATCATATTTTTTATATTATCTTTATTTTATAAAAGGGAAATATTATATTTGATAAAATAAAGTGTATCATGTTAGTTTTAGAGAGTTATTCATGTCTCATACAGTATCTAACCTTTATTATATTCCTAATCCCTCTGTATTATTATTTAAAGACTCATATTATTATTTGAAGACTTGGAATATATATCTATATATAAACATCCTGTTGCATACATAATTATCATTGATTTTTTTTTTTCATAAATTCATAATAAATGACATCCAAATAATAAATACTCTTGTGTCTCCTTTTTTGAACCACAAAATATATAACTTGGATCCCCTAACTAAATCATATTGCCAATTAATACTTTACAATCTCTATGTCACTAGTTGAGGCTAATATGTCATATTATATCTATAGTAATTATTTTTATCAATAGAGAATCAATATATTTTACCTACCATGTTTAAATTTTTACGATACCTTAATGGAATTCACTTATTTTTTGTAGTGTGTTAATTTAATTATTCAACACAAATCTCTCAATTTTCAAAATATTCATTTTCTATGTTCCATATTCAACATCCTTTATTGAATTTCAATCTTACGAAGTCTAAAGGTTTTTTTTTTAAATGAGAAGAAAAAAATGAAATAGTAGGAATTTATACAAAAGAGCTCATGAGAATATGCTAATTAGAAGAAACCACACATTTTTGATTGGTGTGAAAGTCATAATGAAAGAAGTTTTTTTTTTTAAAAAAAAAGTATTATATTGTAAAATAATACCAAGAATTTATGAAAAAAAAAAGGATTCACTTTAAGGCCGCCTCAATTATTTTTCTTGGCTCTTAGAATTTGTAGAATTTATATGGAATAAAATTAAGGAAAATGTAAATTATTTCTAAAAAATTAAAAAAAATGAGTAAAGGGGTCCACCATGGGGGGCGAACCAAAATGTTTGGATGAATTGTTTTCGTGGAACAATAGTAAAAATTAAAAAAGTACCACTTATTTTCTATATTGAAAGAATATTAAAATAATCTTTTATTTTAAATTTAATTTTTTTAAATTATTTGTTGATTGATTCAATATTTTTATGTGATAATTTTGATCAAAATTATTCTATATTATAACTTTTTTTAATTAAATTAAAATAATTTTAACTAAAATTAGAATAATTTTAATCAATAGCAAAAGAAAATTCACTATAATAATTAATAAATTATGTAGTTTCATCAAAAAATAATAATTTATGTAGTAAATGCAATTTAAAATGCATTAACAAAATAACTTTATATAGCTCTAAAGGTTTAGTCAAGGATCCTCATATTATTCATAGAAATCATAGAAGAATTACAAAAATTAAACTATATGTTTATATTAATTATTTGTTAACCAAAAAAATATCAATTAAATTAAAATAGAATTCATAAGCCACGACATGAATCGAATCCAAAATTTCGGTTCGCGAATAATAATAATAATAATAAGCTAACGTTAACGCGTAGTGTAGGCCGTGCGGTAGACCGCAGAAAATCTAGAAACAGACCAACTCCACTTGTGACGTCAGACGCCTGAGGGTTCGACTAGTCTAGCAGTCGTCTTTGACCAGTTTTACCCGCATTTTAACTCGAAGGATAAGACGGTCCCACGTTTCGAAAGTTCTGATTTCCAGGCTGGCAACGAGGGTGCACGGTGGGCTATGTTAATTTAGGTGCGGACGTTTGATGAAAATATAAGTCCGATTTAAGCACCGCCGCCCCGTGTCGGTGTCGCGTTCTCCCCGTTACGACATGACCGCTCCAATCCAAAGCGTCCGTCACGTTCACCGCCCGTGACGTGACCAAAACGGGACCGCGGGCCGTTACGGGCAGACACGTATCGCTCCCGTCTGCCCGTCTTTAAAGAAGTGGATGTCGCAGGGGCAGGAGAAGGCGGTCTCTGACCCGTCGCGATTCTCGACTGGCTGTGGAATTCCAGGCGGCGGATCGAGAATTCTGATCGCCATACGCCGCCGTGGGAGGCGAGCTGAGCACATGCCGTTCTGGTTTGAGTGATACTTTGATCGTCGAGGAGGACTGGGGGTGGTGTCTTTTGATTCGATGTCGTTGAGAGGGGTTTCGAAAGGGAACAATTTTTTTATTTAGTTTGTTCCTTTTTTTCTGGTAGAAGATATCTCTTTTCGCTTTGGGCGGCTGCTTGTTGATCGGGTTTAGCAAATGTGCAATTTGTCTTCACAAGAATGTCGGTGTTCGGCGATTGGGTTCTTAGATAAGTTCCTGAATCAACAGCGTTGGATGTTTCTGGTGGTGTGAGAATTTGTTGATTTGGAGATTGAGGGGATCTTGATTGGAAAATTCATTCTTTCGACTTGGATCTGCTGTGTTGTTGTGCTTTCGTTGTCTGAGATTTTGGTGGGTTGAGAGGAGAAGAAAGTTTGTTCTTTGCAGCCTTGAAGGTTCTGTGGGCTTTGATAGCTCTGCGATGGTGAACGGGAGCCTTTTCCACTTCAGGAAAAGTTCATGGCCTGCGGAGGAGTATGTCAACAAAGTCACTTTGCAGTTGGTGAGCCTCTTCTTCGCTTTCCTAAATTTCCAAAGTCCACTTTGAATTCGTATTTCCCGAGCAGAACAGTCCTTTTTTTCTTTCTTTTGCGATTGCTTTCACAAACTTGGCCGTATATGAAGAAGAATAAAAGCTTGGAGGCTTTCGAGTGATTTCTACTTCTACTTAATCTATGGTTAACTTGTGTTTTAATTCGGTATTCTCCATGACTTCACCCTTAATCTGGTTGTTATTTTAGAACTATAATAAACAATTATTTACATAACGACTTTCATGATCGAAGCCTTTGCTAAATTGCTAATATTCATTCCCGGGTATGCTCGTAGCTGGACTTTGATGGAGGCGCTCCACCAGAACATGCATGGAGGAGAAGGCTGAATAGTCATGCTAATAGATTAAAGGAATTCAGTGTGACATTCATGGAGGCAATTAAAATGGTATTTGTCTTATAACTATCACTGTTGGCTGTTTGCATTGCGAATGATTTTGATTGTACTAGATTATATATCATAACAAATTCAATTCAGCTACGACTTGGTGTTCGCCTTTGGTCATATGTCAGAGAAGAAGCTTCACAAGGAAGGGTAACTGATTAACTTCTACACTATTGTTTTTGCTGACTCTAGAAATTATGCTTCCCTTCAATTTGTATTCCATATTTTCTCCCCTGTTCACTTTTCGTGGATCAATCTTGATTCCTCATCTTTGTTATACAGAAAGCACCAATTGATCCTTTCACAAGAGAACAATGTAAACCTTCAGCTTCTCAAGGTGTGCCACTTGGAGGAATGGGGTATGTAGTTTTATTAGCGGATGTTTTTTTTGTCAATCTTCCCTTCTTATTATTGTTTCTGTTTGCAGAAGTGGTAGCATCTCAAGAGGTTTTAGAGGGGAATTCAAACATTGGCAAATTGTTCCTGGTTCATGTGAAACATCCCCAGTTATGGCAAATCAGTTTTCTGTAATTCTCTTTTCTTTTCTCTGTATTGTTTAGCTCATTCTTCATCTTTAACTTCCCTAATCTACTAAAAGCATTCTGCTCCTAGTTTTGATTTTTTTTCTCAAGTTTATCAAACAATATAGGGATCACCAAACTAAGTTGAGATAGTCGTTTGTCATTGCTTTCCTTTTTTTCTTTCTTATATTTAAAAATTTACTATATTGCTTAATTCAGAATTTTTTAATTGTCAATTTTTCACTTGTCCTGCTCTTTATTTTGTTCCTTATTCCTGATCTCAATAGTTCTGCTCCGGTACAATAGAATCATAAAGTGCAGATATTTTTGCCGCACATTAACTTCCCAAGTTACTCGTCAAATGTTGCATAAACCATTGCTCAGGCTATGTTTGGTGCACCAAAATGGTACCCAGAATGGAATGAGCATTTTGAGTTTCCACTCCAAATATTTCTTGACTATCTTTGCTGCTTTTTGTTACAGTCTTACAAATCGCACGTTGTCCATTTGACCTTGAAAAATATTGTATTCCTCAAATTGAACTATTTTTCTTTTATGCTATTGTTAGAGTTTATTTGCATCAAACTTTTATCACTACATTCTTATATAAATTCATGCTTAACTGCTTTTACTTCTAACTAAGTTCGTAAGTTCATTTGTTGATTGTACATGAAAATTGATTACTCGGTGTAATTTGTTATTTGATCAGTAGTTTTTACCTTAGCCATTGATTCTCTAGCAACTTATTGTGTTCTATCATGCTTGTCAGCTATGTTGTTAGAGCTTTTCCGTTAGTTAGCAAATAGATTTTGCATTAAATTTTCAACTAATACATGGTTTTCCAATCCTTAAGACAATTGCATGACCTTCCATCACTTGAATATGTAGATTTTTATATCACGAGAAGGGGGAAACAAGAAGTACTCATCTGTTTTAGCCCCTGGACATCATGAAGGATTAAAGTAAGAAACCTATGTTACTTCTCTTTCTATGCAATCTTCCATTCGGTATATTTTTGACACAGATATTTTGCCATATAGTAATTTATTGTGCAATTTCATTTCATTCAACTGTGATATTAAGTTGGTCATTATTTGTTTTAATTCATCAGGCATGCTGAATTAAATTAGCCCACAAAAATAATCTTCACCCAGAGAACTTGAAACAAGTAAACCAATTGATTGATAAATTAAAATAATCCTTTCCCACTCTTTTTGCTACCCTAGATAATCATCATCCTTCAACCTAACAAAAGCTTGGTGTAATATCATTATTCTAGACCCCTCTTTTTTTGTTTAATTCTGAAACACTCTAGACATTAACTTCATGTCAGCAAGGTTTTCCCTGTTGAAAGACCAATCATTGCCTTATATTTACTAGTATGTTTAATCTTGCTACAGCATGAAGGGAAAATATATAGTACACAATAAAATTTTGGGTCAAAAAACTTTGATATTATTCATGGATTTCCTATGTAGCTTGTAATTTGGCTTACCAAAAGGAAATCAATCATCAACCTTTTTTAGCTGTTGATTGCAATTTCCATCTTTTACAGGTTTTTCAGTTAATCATTTTCTTTATATAGGAAAAATGGTGATCTTGGCATATCCGCATGGGACTGGAACTTGACTGGTCAGCACTCAACGTATCATGCTCTGTTCCCTAGGGCATGGACTGTTTATGATGGTACTTTTTTACTCATCTGCACTGCAATCAGTGATCTTTTAGGCATTGTAGCTGAAAGGGACTATACATTGCCAAAATTATTTGAAGTTCTTTTACAGCAATATTCATGTGGATAAGATGAGATTATTAATCTTGGCATCCAAAAATATTCCATAATGTTTTTTAGTTCTTGGAAGATTGGTGTAGTAAAATTTATCATTTTTGTAGGTGAACCAGATCCTGATCTAAAAATCTCATGTCGTCAAATATCACCATTTATACCTCATAATTATCGTGAAAGCAGTCTTCCCACAGCTGTATTTGTTTACACAGTGAGTATGTTCTATATTGTAATTGTATTTCATAAAGAGCATCCACTTTGTGTGCTTTTTTGAAAATACTCATGTTATTTTTTTTTTCATTATTTACAATGGAAAAAAACATAATTAGAGCTTGTTTGAGACTGTCTTAGTATCAGAATTTTTTGTAGTGAGGAAAGGCATGCTAATTTGAAGCTTTGTGAAGCTTAATTCGGTCACTTGATTATATACTAGCATAAAAATGGCTTTAGGCTTGTGCATATTGCTGCACATATAGGCCATTCTGCAGTAAGATTGGGTTGTTGCTTTGTTTATGAGTATGTAGTTATTCTGCTGCATTAATGATGAGAGAGTTATTATATATCATTTATATGATAGTCTTATATTATACTGAGGCTGTCATTGTTTTGGGTAATTGTTTTCTTTCTTCTTTCCTTGTTTGATCTGTCAAGTTTCTGTTCTTTCATTCTTCTGTAGCTAGTTAACACTGGACGGGAAAGAGCAAAAGTTAGCCTTCTGATGACCTGGGCGGTAATTGAATTTTTTTTAGTTTAGTTATTTTCTTTTGGTCTAGAAATTACTTAATTTATCTAATTATGTAATTTTTATATGGTGCAGAATTCCATTGGAGGAGTATCTCATCATAGTGGTGGACACATTAATGAGCCATTCATGCAAGTCTTCTACTCAATCTGTTTATCTGTTTCATGTGTTGTCATTGACATATGTTCTTCTGTTATGTATACAGAGGCGAGGATGGAGTGACCGGGGTACTTCTACATCACAAGTAAGTTTCTAACCTTATTTTTCTTAAGTTATTCAATTTTTGCCACAATACGACTTCAAAATTTTCTGAAGTTATTCATAATATTCCCCTTTAATTTTGTTGCATCGTTGAAATATTTGCTAAGTTTTCTATTTGGGAAACCATTCAGGTCTGCAAAAGACACCCCTCCTGTGACATTTGCTATGGCTGCATGCCAAACCCAAAATGTCACTGTGACAGTTTTACCAAGTTTTGGACTTACTGGGGAAGATCGTCCCACAGCCAAGGATATGTGGGGCAAGATGGTTCAAGTAAGCGATCCTTTCCTTGTTTGGCACACTTTCTCGAGGAGAACTTTGTGTATTTTAACTGAGGGATATTAATGCATCCCTTGTTACAGAATTGATTGGTTACATATCGGTTTTGTTATAGGATGGACAATTTGAGATGGAGAATTTTAATACTGGCCCCAGCATGCCGTCTTCTACAAGTGATACACTTTGTGCAGCAGTTTCAGCCTCTACATGGGTTGAACCACAGGGCAGGTGCACCATTGTATTCGCTTTAGCTTGGTCATCGCCTAAAGTGAAGTTTCAGAAGGGAAGCACATATCATAGGTAGGGTCCTTTGTGCTGGTCTTTTTCTCTCTTCTTCTTCAGTGTGAAAGTGGTAATATCCTAATTTCTACAATCTTCCCCTTCTTGAACTATGGTTAAACGCCATGGTTGGACATTAAATCGATTGAGATCCTTTTGTCATATACAAACTTGTGGACCTGTAGGTTGTCAACCTCCCTAAACTAAATTACTGCAAACCGAAAAAAGTAGCAACCTTGTAATTACTTCATAAACAATTATATATGCATATCATAGCACAACAGGACTTATAGTTTTCATTATGTTATGAATTGACATGTTTAGTTGACCATTACTTCTCTTACAGGAGATATACGAAATTTTATGGTACCTCTGAGACATCATCAGCTGTTAATTTGGTACATGATGCATTAAAGAGTATGTACACATTACAACCTATTTGTTTATGTTTATGCTGTTGTTCTACAATTTGGAATTGTCTGCTCGATATCCACGGGTTTTGTTATTTAAATGCAATTCAATCATTGGCAGACTATAAGTGGTGGGAGGAAGAGATTGAAAAATGGCAAAATCCAATACTCCAGAATGAAAAGCTTCCTGAATGGTAATTTTTCATACCCTTGTAGGTAATTTACTTGATATCTATTCAAAAAAATCATTTTGATAATACAATATGCTTAGTAGATTAAATTAGTCATATTATGAACTAAATTAGAGAATTTAGGAGAAAAAAAGAAATAGGTTAGAAAGTACATGCATATCAGTAGACTATAGTAGGTGTGCAAATACTTTTAAATATTTTTATGTAATTCTACAATTCATTTGGAATGATTTTGAAACCCTTGTGGTCTTGGAAAATGCCTTTGAGATAGTAGTCTCCTATAAATTATAGCTACCTTGTATCTTCTCTTTTTTTCAGGAATAATTTTCTTTTTTCTTCTCTATATATCATTTCAACCTGGTTGTTTGTTTGTTGCAGGTATAAGTTCACCCTTTTTAATGAGCTCTATTTTCTAGTTGCCGGCGGCACTGTTTGGACAGGTATTCTTTGATTACAATTATCGGTTTCTTTGCTCTTTCTTGCTTCCATGTCACATCTGTTTTACGCCTAACTGGTCATCGTTGTTGTTTACTGGCACAAGCATGCCAACGTCCTATAAGAATTCCATTATGTTTTATAACTGCGTCGTGTAACCTGAACATAATTGATACATACAATGCAGATGGTGAGCCCCCAACAATCGAGGAGAAAGAAAATTCAGGCTCTAGTCACAACAAATCTGTGAAAAGTAAAGATCAGCAATCTGTTGCCAAAGGTAAACACGTTAATTTGGTTGTGGAACAGACTTTCGCAGAAAGAAACATGATGAATGAGAGGATTCTGTCACCAACTTCCGTATTACCAGATATGGCATACGGCGACGATAACCCAGAAAATGTTGGGAGATTTTTGTACTTGGAAGGAGTAGAGTACATTATGTGGTGCACATACGATGTGCACTTTTATGCATCTTTCGCTCTTTTGGATCTCTTCCCCAAAATAGAGTTAACTATTCAACGTGATTTTGCTAAGGCCGTGTTGCACGAGGACAGGAGGAAAGTCAAGTTTCTGGCTGATGGCGCCTGGGGAATTCGCAAAGTCAGAGGTGCCGTTCCTCATGATTTAGGAACACATGATCCATGGAACGAGATGAATGCCTACAATATCCATGACACCAGTAAATGGAAGGATCTTAATTCAAAGTTTGTGCTCCAAGTGTATAGGGATTTTGCTGCGACCGGTGACATGTCTTTTGGAAGGGATGTGTGGCCTGCAGTTTGTGCCGCCATAGATTACATGGATCAGTTTGATCGCGATGGTGATGGCCTGATCGAGAATGATGGGTTCCCAGATCAGACATACGATGCATGGACTGTACACGGTATCAGCGCGTATTGCGGTTGTCTTTGGCTTGCTGCTCTTGAAGCTGGAGCAGCAATGGCCCAACGCCTCGGCGACCGTGCTTTCGCTGAAAAATGCAAGATCAAATTTTTGAAAGCCAAACCTGTGTTTGAAGCAAAGTTGTGGAACGGTTCCTATTTCAACTATGACAGCGGAAGCAGCAGCAACAGTCGTTCGATACAAGCTGATCAACTGGCTGGTCAGTGGTATGCTGCTTCTTCAGGGCTGCCCTCACTCTTTGACGAAGTTAAGATCCGACACACTCTGCAGAAGATATTCGAGTACAATGTGATGAAGGTGAGGGGGGGACGCATGGGAGCAGTTAATGGAATGAATCCAAACGGAAAGGTGGATAACTCCTGTATGCAATCGCGCGAAATTTGGACTGGTGTGACATATAGCTTGGCGGCCACCATGCTGCTTCATGGAATGGAGCATCAAGCTTTTGCAACTGCTGAAGGCATTTTCATTACGGGTTGGTCCGAGGAAGGATTCGGGTAAGTCCTTGAGGCATTCATCTTGTGAGAATTGATGGTAAAATTTAATATTTTGTAAAGCTCGGGATAGCCAAATTTATGGTTCGGGTGATCATGCAGGTACTGGTTTCAAACTCCTGAAGGATGGACAACAGATGGTCACTATCGATCACTGATCTACATGCGACCACTTGCTATTTGGGCAATGCAATGGGCCTTGTCGCCTCCAAAGGCAATCCTTGAAGCTCCTCAAATAAATATGATGGAGAGGGTACTGATAGCAGCCCTCAACATGAGGTCAGTTCACGAGACTGGCGTACGCAAAATTGCCCCCAAAATCGGCTGTTTCAGCAATTCTGTGTTTCACTGCGACTGCTGAGCAACGGCGAGGCAGATTTCTTAGTGTAGTGCAAGGATAATTAATCCTTGGTAATTTATTCCTTGAATCCCCTGCAAAGAGCATCATGAGTTGGGAGTTCTTTAGTAGGTGAGAATAATACCTGTGGTAGGGAAAGGCGATGTAATCGGTACCTGTAAAGAACCCATGGTGTCTCAAATTTATCAAATGTACAGCGACGGGTTCAATCAATTTTGCATCAAATGATTTTCATATCGATTTGGAAGTTCGAACGATGCAGTTCATAGTAGCAGAAACTCAGTCTTTGGTAATGTGCCTTTCCCTCTATTCGAATGCGCCTTGCATTGCCCCAAGGTGTCATAAATCAATTCTGTGGTTAGCAGGTCCTATTGCCATGACTCATCTCAAGAAGCTACTAACCAGGTCATCATTTATCTATTTGAATGCAGCCTGCACTGCCTCAGGGCGTCATAGAAAATGATTGTTCAATATCGTTAGCGATGCAATTTACTGAGGTTATGAGAGCAGCAAATGTTTCACAAATATATATGTGATAGAGTAATTGCAATTAGACTAGTATATATAATTGATTAGGGTACGACATCCATAGTAAACTTGAGTAGCTTAGGACAAATAGGAAATAATTTCAAATTAATGAATCCAACTCTTAACTGGGATGAGCAGAAACATGGAAGCGCCACGCAACCAACCCTGCCCCCCCCAAAAGGTACGAGTTCATGTTATTAAACTTTATCCTTGCTGAACCGACGTGTTTAATCGCCCATGTCTTTCCATAACCCTTCTGGTCGCAAGGGCAGCTGCCTCACTTGCGCGTAGTGTGCCAGTTGCCATGATTGCAGCAAATTCTTTGATGATCTCATCCTGTACTTTGCTGCGAGCGGCACCAAGAGGATCACTGGTTACTTCTCGTGCCTTGTCATTCGATGATTTTTCAGCAGGTGATCCTGCACTAGTTTTGCTGGGTGGCTTAGTTGATGTCGCCGAATCAACCGTCTTAGCTGCTGTTTGTTCAGCTACGACCGCTTTGGTCAGGATTGAAGTAGCATTACTCGATGCAACAGGAGCAGCAGTAGCAGAGACAGGATTAAACTGTGGAGCTTGAGGCACAGCACCGGACTTGAGAGTAGTCTCTAACCCTTGGAGCATTGGAACTGCAAATACGCGCACGATTGATGATCATTGTATGAGCTTTCTTGTAATAAAATGGGAAAGAACATGAGATTATGATCTTACACAGCAGTCCGCCCATTGGGCTGCTCATCACTTCATTGGGTAATTGAAGAATGTAATCTGGAATAGTGGCGCCGACCAGAAACTGTGCTACCTCGTTGCTGAAATTGTTGCAGTTGTGGGTGAGAAGGTTATAGGTCTCAGCAGTAAAACGTGGACTGATCTCCTGCAAGTACAATTCAAATACATCCTCAGGTACATGTGTCACGCCTAAATCTACAACCCTCATCGGAGTTCCGTAGGGAGTCTTTCCGGCGGGATCTTGTTGAATGCCTCCTGAGAAGTAGTATTCCTTTCCATATACTACAAGACCAGTATGCCTGTTGAGCACATAAGACAAAACAGAATATGAGAAAAGCTCAATTCTATCAAATTACATCCCAAATCTTAGATAATTAGCAACTCCTTTTAACAGTTCAAAGACAACTCCTTTTCCTAGTGCAAAAAGAAATTTCTGCAAAGACAATTACATGCAAATTCTTCAATGTTTTGTTTTATTGAATTTTGATGAGTTCTTAATAATTACTTCAAACCTTGATGACAATTTCATAATTAAAAATATGACAAATTGATATTTTTCGCCTGATTTTAGTCCTCTGCTTCATTTGACAGAAAAATCAAAATCCTGAAGGAAAGAAAATAACTATTTTCTCTAAGCACATCCACGTTGAGAGAAATCTCACTTTTTCTTACGAAAATCCAACTTACACACACACACACACATACATTCTTTCCAAATAAATTTTGTATTTATGTTTTTCTTTTTTATCTTTGACAAATAAAAATTTTTCCATTTAAAAAATTCTCCATCTATTTTTTCCCTAGCTATTTTCTTCCATTGTTGGAAAAGGGGCCAAACAGTTTTATCACTTTTACCCACAACTATAAAACATTGTCAAAGGGACCTGATTCCAGAAGTTTAGTCAGCATTAGTGGAGAGGCAGCATTTCTGATTCTGATAAGTTCATTGATTAGTTGGTGAATTCACTTGTCCAATTGTTTCAATATTTTTATTGACCAACTCAACTTCATAATGGGTTGACATGAAAAACCACTAAGAAGATGTTAATATGTCATCTCACCATTGTTTTCATAGCTGATCTAAGGATTTTGCTGTAGATCTCGAAATCTTGTCAGATTCAAAAACCATCAAGAATTGGACAGAATATAGCTTACAGATTCACTGAGATGACCAAGGTCTTTTACAAATAAATCATGATTAGTTTGATTCTGAAATCCAAAATCAAAACTTCAATATTTTCTATATGTAGATCACATTATCCTATCAAATTAAAAACCCCTCAAGAATTGGAATAATACAGATTGATTAAGACAGTCCAGATCTATTATTATAAATCATGGTTAGTTTGATTTCGACATCAAAAATCCAAACTTATATATTTTGCTCAATAAGTAGAGTACAAAGCACCTATTATAATTCTTCCTGCCAATTTTACATAATTTATATTTGTTGAGGAAAACAAGGAAATAGTGAGAACCATCTGTTTCTTTTATCTATTTCGGTAATGTGTGTTCACCCTGCCATTGATAAATCCATTTCACTGCTGCACATCCCTCTCCTCTCCTCTCTTCTCCCATTCCCCTACCTCCAGATCCTTTTTACTGGATAGTCCAAAGCCCAATTTCATATAGGCAAGGGAAATAGCCACAGAAAATATAGAGCAGTTGTTCAAATAAAATCTTGCATCTGTTTTAATACAATTGGCTGGAAACTTTACAGGGCGCCATAACCTAAAGGCATTTGCTAACTCCCACGTATTATTCTTATAAGTATACAGATAGCTTTTTAATTGTTAGGAATCAATTAGACAAATCAACATCTAGCTCAACTCTATGCTGACAAGAATGAGTATATTTAGATATCTGCATACATGATGACCAGCAGAAACCAAAGACATGAACTGACCAATTGAACAGTAAATGGTTTTGCCATCTGACTCATTATCCTTCTAGTGTGCTAAAAATTAGTAAATTGCCAGATAAAAGTTCAACCGATGTTTTTCAAAAGAGAGATCAGGACAAAAAGAATAAAAAAGAAGGAATGCAATCATGAGGCAAAACTTCAGGAGAGACATTGGTTATTAAATCCCAAATTGAATTTCAAAGACAAGCAAACTATGAAAAAGGATCAACGTGCTTACCAAACAGCTTCGATGGCCTTTCCCAGAAATGTCGTTGAAAGCTGCCTTGCAAGTCCTTGGCTTAGATCGTAGATGTGTAATTTGACCTTGAATCCGTACTACAGTACAGCGGATAAATATTGAATAAAACTGAATGCGTCCTATTGAACCAAAAGTAGCCCAAATTAAATTTGTACCTCTGCCATATTACTAGGCGACTGATGAATTTGCTTGAATTATCAACACAAGAAAACCTGAGGACACGATAATAAATTACCATCATTATGGATCTAAACAGAGATAAAATCATGACCAAATCCTAGGTTTATATATAAAGCATGAAAAAAAAACCAATCCATCTCGAATGTCATCTAGTGCACGAAATTAACCAAAAACAGTAAAAACCTGGCTACTCCGGGTTCTTCGGAGACCATGAACAAACCCTAAGATTACGAACAGATTAAGCAGAGAAAACAGACACAATACAAAAGGCACAGATTCAAATGGAAACAAACTTCCAATTGAAGCAAGGTAGTCATCAAAAACTCATGCAAAAGTATTAAATTCAAACCAGAAAAAAGGAATTAAAATAAATAAATGCGTATACCTACAAAATTTCAGATTTCCCTGGAGCAAAATCAGCATTTAAGGATCGGATCGTCCAAAGGATCACCGAGAAAAAGAAATCAAAAGAAAAAAAAAAGAGAGAGAAAAGAAGCAGCGTAAAGGAAAGAATACCTGTGGGAAAGGGGCAGTCAACAGCGGCGTTAAACCAACAACAGCGCGGATGGCGTCTAGTACACGAAATTAACCAAAAAACAGTAAAAACTGTTCGAATTATGCCCTAAACCTGGCTCCTCCAAGTTCTTCGGAGACCATGAACAAACCCTAAGATTACGAACAGATTAAGCAGAGGAAACAAACACAATACAAAAGGCAAGTTCACAAACAACATGACGACTGTTAGATCTCTATCCCAAATGATCCTCATTTTCCGGACAGATTCAAATGGAAACAAACTTCCAATTGAAGAAATGTAGTCATCAAAAACTCATGCAAATGTATAAAATTCAAACCAGAAAAAAGGAATTAAAATAAATAAAAGTTCAGATTACCCTGGAGCAAAATCGACATTTAAGGATCGGATCGTCCAAAGAATCACCGAGACAAAAGAAATCAAAAGGAAAAAAAAAATTAGAAAGAAGCTGCGGAAAGGAAAGAATACCCGTGGGAAAGGGGCGGTCAACAGCGGCGTTAAACCAACAACAGGCAGAAGGATGGTTCGGGGTGGTCCTTTTATAGGGCAGTTGCGATCAATCCGTGTGGAAAATGTTGCAGGACAAACTGTGCAGGGCTGTCGAAAGGCTGCCACCTAAGCAAAAGACGGTCTGAGATCGAAGCAACGGACGACGTGGCTAACACTGGTCCGTTCTGAACGGAGACGCTGTTCGAGATGCTGCACTGATATCTGACGTGTCGTGGGACATTCGAGAAGCCCATCGACCGGAGCGGGAATGGCGTGGGCAACGAGGGGAAGAAGCTTCTGGAAACGACATGGACCAAGGGAACGGGTCGGTGGACCGAAGAACCCATCGCAATACCCTGGAAGTTTAATATAGATAAATAAATTTATTTTTTAAAACACTTAAATGTTTAATATTTTTGTAAAAACACTTTAAATATTTTTATTAATATTAATTTTTTTGATAAAATCAAATGACAATTATGTAATTCATCAAAAGAGTAACTTCTAAAAAAAATTAACAAAAGGCACTCCATTATATATTTTATCTCAAAAATACTCTTATTTTTAATATTATTATAATTACTATAACACGTAAAAAAATATTTAATAATTGTTACATCATATAATACTTAATATAATATTATTATAACATTATAATAGTTATTTGATAGTATTAGCTATTAGATAAATGTTACATTTATTTTTAAGTGATTTTGATTAATTTAAAATAATTTTAATGAAATTTAAATAATTTTAATTAAATTGGTAAAAAATATTTTGATATAATATTATTCAGAATTTATGATTTAGAATTTAAAATTTAAAATTTAGTTTACAACGATTTTAAAGTGGTTTTGACTAATTTAAATAATTTTGATTAAATTTAAATAATTTTTATCAAATTGATAAAAAGTATTTTAATATAAAACTGATTTGTGTATAGTAATTTTGATTAAAATATTTTTTTTTTACGTTGTAATAACCATTGAATAATTTTTATATATTTTAGTAGCTATTGATAACTGTTACACAGTTATAACTAAATCCTAAATCTTAAATTTTAAATATTATTATATTAAAATCACTTCAAAATAATTCTAGTATCTAGTTATTAGACAATTACAAAATAATTTTTATATATTGTGATAGCTAATCATAATTATTATAATAATATTGAAAGTAAAAAATAATATTATAATAATTATTCGATAGTTATTATTATAATATTAGATAAGGGGTATTATAAAAAAAAAATACGAAGTTTTTTTTATTTATTTTTTGAAAAAGGAGTGTTGATTTAGATAATTTGAAGTGCTCCTTTTATTTTTGCTCAACTTTTATTTTTATTAAATATATTATTTTTAAAATAATTTAATTTATGTTCTACTCTCTTAAGTTAGGTGTGTATTATGTGAACTTTATATTAGCTGGTAATTTTAGATTTATTTTTAGAATAATATTCTGAGCTTTGTATTTTGAAGTTATTATTGTAGTAAAAAGAGAATTACATAAATCTTTATAGTTTGTTCTTAGGTGATGTGAAGAGAAAGAAAAAATAAGAATAATTTATAATATAATATTAATTTATAATCGATCGTTAAATATTTAAAAAGTGAAAGAATTTTTTTTTAAAAAAATATACGCTCGTCATATTTTGAAATTATTATGTAGCTTAAAAATATCATAGATCAAGGTGGCAAAATAATAGTGATATGAATAAAAATATAAGTTAATTCTCAGGTATTTATTATAATTAATTTCAAAAAGTCC
>JBBUKS010000002.1:7098109-7116678 GCA_038050645.1 Hedychium gardnerianum | reverse complement strand
ACACAAAATAAAGTTATTGATATATGACCTAGTTGGTCACTACTTCCAATTGCGAAAAAAATCTTTTATATTGTATGTTTTTTTTTAAAATTTACTAATAAAATTAAATGTCTCTAATAATAATATTGTATATAAAAATTTATATTTTAAAAAATTAATATTTATTTTTAAAAAATATTAAGGTCTTAATTTTTTTTTGCCTAGGGCCTCAAGAATGATTGAGACGGCCCTGCCTCCGAAGCACGCGACATTAAATACTGGTCGTACATGCTTCTGAGGAATATATAAGACCCGATGCCGCTACAAGAAAGGAGAGGTTTTTCTACCCTCACTAACTCTTGTGCATACAATTGTTATACGTCCGGGCTATCTGACCTGACTTGAGCGTCGGAGCGGGATCCCCAGGCCCTTCGCTTGGAGCTCTCTGCTAACCCTCCGTCTCTCTGTTCTGTACAGATCCCCGACCGGGCACCTGAGACAGTAGACCGGCGGCGCACCCCGATCGGAGTCAAGAGCCCCGACGACCGGCCGAATCACTCCGCCTTACGGTGGTCCAGTCAGCAACTCTCCAGCTCACCTGTGGCTCATCCTTCGTCAGTCTCCGCGCAGGAACATAGGGTTTGATAATTCTCTCGATTTTTTGTTTTGTTTTTGTTTCATAGATGATAGAAGAGAAGAGTTTTCATTGAACTAATTTGTGATATGCTCACGTGATCGACTAGGCTTAGCCCATTGTTTCTTTCAATTCAACCATTTTGCGTAGATCTTTTCATGGATATTGCTTTGTTCTCCGCTAATGCTAAGAAAGAAACCTCTTTTTAGGTTAAAGTAACACCGGATGTCCGATCGTATTAGAATGCGCAAGATTTATCGACTATATTGATCTTTCCTGACTTGGCTCTGCTCTTGCTGTTATTTTATACTTCCCAGTAAAATTTGTTCATGTTCGTTGATGGTTATAATCATTTGAAGATGCATGTGCATTCTTAATTATATTTCAACTTTTTCTGCTGTTTCGTTGGGATTGCCATTGACCGATCTATACTTCGTTTAAATTTAGAATTGTGTTGTATAGCGGGAAAGTTAATATAAAAATAGAAATCAAGTTAAAGAAGGTCGTTATCGAGTTTCGTCTTTTTGAACCTTCGATTATCAATAGTCCCTCGGCAACTTTCAATTACTCTGTCTGCTGAATTTCTTAATTATTAGCAGCTCTTAATTACGAAAGCCTCCCGTTTTTTCTAAATCTCTCGGCTACTAGTAATCACTCAGTTCTTGGGACTCTCGGCTATCTGTAGCCCTTGATTATCAATGGCCCCGGCTACCAACGACTCTCGTCTCCTCGATCTCCTGACTACCAACAACCTCTCGACTCCTAAGACTCTCAACTACCAACAACCTCTCGTTTTTTGGATCTCCCGATTGTCAGCAGCCTCAGGCTACCAACGCTTCCCGTCTTCTAAATCTCTTGGCTACTAGTAGCCCTCGACTATTAGTAGCTCCCGACTTCTAGAATTTTCGACTACCAACAGCCCCTCGCTCTTGGAGCTCCTGATTACTAGCAGTCTCTCAACTCCTGAATCTCTCGGCTATCAACAGCCCCAGTTACTTGAATACTATGATCATAATACTCTCTGCATCTTTTGGAACCGATAACTGTTGCTCTGAACGAACGCAAAGAACGTGAATATTATTTTGCGAAAAACGTGAGAAACACAATCATTTACTTATAGTAAATAGAAATTAATTAAATAATATGAACGAAAAAACCAAGACACTTAAAGAATGTGGAAAAGTCTACAACTTTATAAAAAATTGTATGCTCCCACGGGCATGAATACGCACACATATGTATTCGTAAACTTTAAATATTGTTCATCTTCTTCATTTCATCTTAACTAATTTAAACATCAAAATAACTACATCAAAAAATTTCCGACTATCATTTTAATCATTCTTTCCTAGCCTATTTTAGATGGACATATGAAGACCTCTCTTAAATTCTTCTCGTTCCCGTTCCCTGACAATTGACGACTAAATTACCATCAATGCTAAATTATCAAATAAGTCACTGACGTTCATAAACAGGATCAGTGATATTAAGAGAGCTATGATAATTTCACTGCTGCGATAACCGAGAATGATTGTTGCTATGCTGTATATGATCATGATTTCGTGACGGAAGACGACTGCCAGAAGAGCAAGATATTTTTCATTGCATGGTTGGCCTTTATTAACCCATATTTACCTTGCTCGTTTGAGTTACTGTTTAGTGGTCCATATTCTCTTTTTGAAGTATTTGAAGCATTCAGGATTTCGATATCATAGCTGAAACATCACTTTTTGAATCGAGCAAACCCTAACAAGAATGCAAATTGGCACGACAGCCATGATAAGCACAAACTTCATTTGTAATCTCCAAAATAAAAATACCAACATGATTAGTTAAATTCAAAGGAAAGATGACTTGTGTATGGCCTACAGAGGCACAAAAAAAAAACAGTGAAGAAATGATAGTGGATATTCTGCTTCTACAACTCTTGTTAGGCATTGAAACTACACTTAATGTGATAGATTTGAAATATGCTTAAAAGTATTTCTTTAAATTTATGTATTTAACAAGGAAACCTTCACTTGTGTCAATTTTCTAACATCTGGCAAGGATTAGAAGAGGAAAAATGAGGGAGTAATATGGTGGACATGAAAAATACAGCAAATACATTTGCCTTCGCTTGAGAAGGTAATTTTGTCAAACATAACGATAACGACATTATAAAGGAATTCAACATACAACATGACCTTGTCTCAAATAATTCCAACTGCTCTACATAATGATATTCCCTTCGACTGCAAAACTTTGGCCAGCCAACATTTTGGGTTTAATGTATCTGGAACACGCAAGAAAAATGGATCAGAAATTGTTTGTAATAGTGTATAATTCAGCATTCGATGTGCAGATACAGAAATTGACAATTCAGTGGATTCTTCAATGTACGATAACAGCTAACCTGTCGGTAGGCCGCCTCCTTAATGGCTGAGCCAGGAAAAGCAGGCTCTACTAGCCAACCTTTGTGGTGATCAGAGCTGGTCTAGATGTTGTCACGCACCAACTTAAGAATCAAAATCGAGAGAGGAATAGATAGATCTAGGCCATTGCTCTCCAAGGAATTCACACTAATGCTACTCCTTAACAGTAACAGTCTAAAATGCTCAGAACAAAACATCACTACAGACTCCATTTATTATATTTTGGCTATGCTTAACCATTAAAAAACAGAAAGACTGAAAGTAGAATTTAGTATTTTGTTGTATAAACTAAAATGTATTGCTACTTCAAACTATGTTTTTTGTAAAAGCATCAAAGGTGCACTAAAATATGCAACTTGAATGTTTGATTGTGCAAGTTAGACGAACCGGACAAAATATTTCACATTCCTAAGCACCGAACCAAATGTATAAATAATTGCTCCGTATGAATTCCATCCTTGTATTCCATTCCTTCCTAGAACCAAGGAAACAACTTAACCCAAAACTGTAAAATTTAATCCATCAATCAACTATGTCAATTACAAATCCCCAGTGATATCGTTTAGATGCTAAACAAAGCACGGTTTCCAAAGACAAAAAAAAAGAATAAAATAATAAAACATTCAACCATTTTCCGTCTTACCAGTCAATCTTTCAAATAAATGAGGAAAAGGGGGAAATTTTACCCGTTGTAGAATTCAGTGGCGGATCTGGAACCGTTGTAGAAGACGAACCAGAGCAATACAAGAATCAATATGTCTAATCCCCTTAAGGTTGCACAAAGCTAAAGAATCAAAAAGTTTCTTTTTGAGCAATCATCCGAACAAACCAAAAATGGATTCGAAAAAATTAAGAGAAGGATACTGAAGAGGTATCGCTCCCACCAATCGAGCATGTAGAGTCCCATGGTGACGTTGTAGAGATGGATCTTCCGGGCGATCCAGTTCATTGTGATGATCGCTGTCTCGGATCTGGAGTCAGTCGGAGGAGGAAGAGGCGACGGAGTCGTTGACCGCGATTAGGAGACCGAGGGAAGGAAGAAGGGAGGAAGACGAAGGACGATAGATCCAAACGGTGCCGATTTCTCTCTCGTTAGGGTTAAAAAAGTTTGCCTTTTCAGTTTGGAATTATTTCATTTGGCTCCCCCCTAAAGTTTAATATCATCAACCAACCCTTAAAATTTTTAAATGTCAGTCAACAAAATGACTTGGCCCCCTAAAATTTTTAGCCAAAAGCGCCCACATTCCTTCGCCTCATTCGTAATTAGCAGGATAATTAAGAAACATCGGACGCCAATTAGTCCACGTCAAAATCGTCATTTGCGTGCCTTTGAATAATTATACGTAAGATTTACGACAACCAAGATAATAATCCATGTTGACTTAGGTTGAGCATGAATGTGAGTCTCGCCATTTCATTTTTTATAAAATCAAGAATAAATAAGGACAAATATTTAGTAATAATGAAAGTGTCGGTACTTTTTTTTTACAACATTATCTATCAAAACAAATTATCAATCAAGTAAAACAAGAGCCGACAAAAATAATTGATCCAATTTAAGACTCCCAAATCCAATTGGTGACTTTTAACTAGTGAATGAGAATTTGTACAACTCACCCAACCAATTGGCAAAACTAGGCATCGACACTGGGATTGTTGCATCGATAAACCAAAAACATGAAACATAGAGCTCAATTATGCTTCACCGATTCACCATTCTTTTCATTACAAACTAGATTGCATACTAGAAAGAATCAAGAATTTACACGAGCAGACATCTCACATCACGGTTACAATTGGATCTTCAGACAACAACGTTTAACGGCAAAAGCTGACAATGATACAGAATTCATGTTGAGATCTCTGATAGAAAATAAGTGAAGACTGAAACCGCGCTCTGCAGATGAGTGGATCGCATATCTTCCGGAGTGGGAGCAATGAGCATTGTGTCAAAGCAGCTCATCTGAACCATCGCTGTGGAGCTCAAACCAGGAATGGACATCAGTAGATTACACAGTTCTTCTGACATCTTTGCGTAGGTTAACCTGTGAATCAATCCACGGAAATGCATGTTAAGCTCAATTTGCACATTTGCACAATTATGACTACGAGATGAACATTTTAGATATTAAATATATCTATGATTGATGTTGGTTGCTATATTTCATGTGTTTTGAATTGAATGATTTATAATGTTGTATGTGGAAGCAAGAATTAGATGTGCTGATTAATATTGTTTTATAGTATAAATACTTGTTAATCATTTTTAACAGTATTTTTTAACTTTTCTATAGCATGTCTAATGTAGTGAGTTGACAAATACTGCTGGCATATGTTTTTGAATCTATCAAACAGTATCTAATACATCAGAATAGCAAGTTTCACCCATGTGATTAGAAGAAAACTAATGGCAGGGGCATCGGACTAACAACCAGAGTCTTGCATATTGAAGATTTTGTGATGCTTTGTAAATTGATGGAATTTGCAGGACATATTACTCACCTTGCATCAGCAGGGAATCTGCTTCCCCAAATCAATAGAGATTCACTTAAACGAGTAAAAAAGCTTCTGCATTCATCATTTTTCTTTCCAAGAGGGTCCTAGAAAAAGACAAGAAAGATGTAAGCATAATCAATATTGACTAATAATATTTTATGTGCACAAGTGTATGCAGAAACTCAACATGACTACAACCACCAAGCAAATGCAAGAATGTAAACTTCATATCATCCACACTACACAGCAACATTGTAGCAAGGGCCCAGATGAGAATATTCAACGGTATAGGTGAAAATTAAAACTGTGATGCGTGGATGGACTATCTTGGCGAGATTATTACTAGGTACTGGCAAAAAAGATATGGGCAAAGGAGAAAGTTAATTGAAGGACAAAAACTTTTTATTTCGTATCTCTTTTTCTAATTCTCATATCGTATAAAAGAAAAAGTGGTATCAGTAGAAATCAGAAAATGAATATTTTTCTAATATATTAGTGCACACTTCCAAGTTTAGAGTTCTAAGGGCATTCACAGTGGTAGGAGCTCTCCAAGAGCTCCCTCAATACCACATCAATGTCACGTCAAAAGTAAAAAAACCCACACATCTCTCCACTATCAAAAATACCTCAAAACAACTCCTTCATGGGTCCCACAAATCTCTCCAACACTCAAATTAAAAGCAAAAACTAAAATTAAAAAACTCAATTTATCAACAATGGGAGCTCCTTTGTGGATGCTCTAATGACCTTATGTAATTGTCAGTTTGGAATTATGACTCATGGGATGGGATCCATAGGTATGCCTAAGAGTCAAGGAGAGTCCCTTTCTATCATACACTGAATATGAGCCGATATACAGGTTCACATATCACTAAATTTATTAATTTGATATGTTATGTAATGGAGGCAAAACCTTTGGTAAAATTGCATGATTTAATATATTGTGGTTCATGTAAAATTTCTTCTACAAGGATTGCATATACTAATCACTTTGGCATCTTATAGTGTAGAACTTAAATATTTTGTATATACATACTTTTAGAATTAATTTTAAGTAACTTTTTTACAAATAGACTGAATGTGAACCTGTATGTGTTCAGGTATCACATATCGCAGTGTAGTGACCCAATCATATAGTGCACGAATTACCATTTTAATTGCGAGTGTCTTACAACTATTAACAAGCATTGGATACTGGACTGTGCTGCATATAGAAGGAAAGGAAAACGTCCAACAGATTCCAGGTAGTGCTTTCAAACACTATAGGACCAGACTGGCAAGTTCAACTAGTTAACCAGAGAACCGGAAGCAAAACCAGTCCAGTTTGATCAATAGATGGTCAGAGGGTCAGTTCAACTGGAAAAACCAGGAACCCAAGCGGCCATTGATTCGTCCACCAGTCCCAAGCATTTAAGTTCAAGGAAGCATATTACATTAGAAAAACTGTAAACAAGAATGCAGCAAGTGTTGTGTTTTTTTCATCCTACAAAAGTTCAGATAATGGTGTTTGGTTTTCATTTTCTGTAATCAATGAATTCTATATTTTAACACGGGTAACCTTACCGTTTCACTCATGATGTCCCCCTCTTTCAATGAACTCCTTAGAATGTAGAAATCAAAATAAATTCCAGCACCCAGGTCCCAGTCAGCAATTTCAGACTTATGTTCTTCCATGAAACTTGTGATTCTCCAAATCTCTTCATCTTGAGCTGAGAATATTTATTTTTCATAACATTAGTAACCATCTTGCAATATGAAAATAAACTTTAGCATGATGCATATTTGCATGTCTCCTATTCTAGATTGTGATGCATGAATTTACAATGGTTGGCATACTATTCCAATTCTAGATAATGAAAGCTATATAGTCATGATCTAAAAAAATCAACAACGCCAAAATGTAATCTTCAGAAAGTTATCTAATTTGTCATGAATATTTAACAAGGTCAAAAAAAATAGTTGGTCTTAATAGGATCAAAAATGAACTATAAAACAAGAAATACTACTGAGAGCTAGTATTGAAAAATGCAAAGTTTGATTATATTTCACTTGCCTCAAATCATAAGTGTGATTTGCATGTTAAATATCTAAATTCATCGAGCATAGGTATGAAATGGCACAAGCTTGGGTTCTCAGAATACTCGGCACAAGTATGATTTTCTCATTGTTTAGCCCAAATATTTACAGATTTTCAGTTTATTCAGTACATTTACCCAAAGGACATCACCATGCCAATGATGCAGGATGCATATGTGAGATCCATGTGCAATCAGTATTAAGAAGGCATCTAACATGAGTTGCATGCATAGAATATAATTTAATCTTAAGAGAGTAATAAAAAAGTATTAAAATCTATTTTTCACTTACCACAATACTAATGTCCAAGTACATGTCACGTTGGAAAAACATTACTATCTAACTAAAAAGCTTTAGTTCTATGATATAAAATATTATATTTCATCCACTACACTTCCTTTTACTCAAAGAATTTTTCCTTCTTTTTTTGTTGATTCTTTGTATCCTCATTGACCTAAATGTAAGCTAGAGAAATCATCTAGTCATGTAGTCTAAACATACAATGTTACTTAACTGGGCAGAGCTGATAAACTAGTTTAATATAGACGTCTATTGAAAATAAGGTAGAATTCAACTATATATGCATGTCTCATAAGCATGTGCTCGTTTATTCTCTTTTAAGTGAATAACATAATTTATTAGACATGCATATGTAGTTGAATAACATAGGGTCATCAGGACATTCAACAATAAACTTACACATCAAATGATTGCAAATAACTAGTAAACAGTCAGATGGAGGAGCATCCAACAAACTTATGCATCTGATCTACATGTCCTAAAAAAATCATTTGTAAAAAGGATGATAATCGGATCAACACAACATTTGTAACATCAATTTCATAGTTAATCATAGCAGTAACTTGAATTCAGTATTCAGAATACTACAAAATATTTTACCATCATAAGGAATATAAACTATAAAGTATGCCTCCAACATCTAGCCTACAATAGATTCATGAAAAGGGGAAAAAAATAGAATTATGACTTCAAGCATAAGCCAATCCTTGTACGCCGTTTATCAAAGAAATTTCAACTCTCTTAGCTTTGATAACAACTTGTGAACTATCTACATGGTTTTTAGTTACTTTTCCATGGCCCAGTTGCACATTTGTGTGAAGTTTTCATAGTTATAACCCAATTTTAACTGGTTTTCTTGTGATTGTGTAATACTGCAACCAATAAAAACTTCAGGATCATAGCTATAACAATGCAGCATTGCTGTATGACAGGAATGCAGCCATTTTCATACTTACATGATAGGAATAAGCGATGAGACACTGATGTAATGAAGATTGAGTGAGCCTTTTTCCAATTAGAGCATCTAAGAAAATGTTCCAGGGCCTCTGGCAAATCTCCCTGATACTCGAAGTATATAGCCTAGAATTTCAGGGAACAGGGAAATCTCATTAGGAAACTACTGCGATATTCAAAGAAATTCAAGCTAAAAAATGTGACAAAAATCAGCTGATGGAAAATCTTTAGACGCCTATGAATAAACTGACACATAATACGATAGTGCATACCAGAGCCTCATGCATCCATTCTGATGGCACACCAAGTTCTTCAATAAACTGATATTGAATCTCTTGAGAGCTCCAAATTTCACAATTTTGACACAGAATCTCTTTAATAAGCTTAGCCTGGATATATGGTGCATCATCACAGTAAGGCATGTGCAGAACAACATAAATTGCCCAATGGCACAACCCAAGGCATAGCAGCTGGTCAACAAAACTCATGTCAAGTATACTAAGATCTTTTGAACTAAATGCACCAATAGCTTCCAATATGGCACGCTGGTGCCAGATCATGTGGTAGTCAAGTGGATCATATGTGGAAGAGAATGCACTAAACATGGTTTTCAGTTGATTGAAGTTCTCGTCTTCATTAGCATGAAGAAGCATAACATAATATGCAAGGTCATGATTATCACCAATATTCCAGTCCACTTCTTCTTCAAGAGGCCCTTCATCAATGTAAACTGGGACAGGATGAGGAGCTCTTTTTTCACAAAGAAGCTGCTGATAAGTATGAAATACCACAGACAATGGGGTATCAGGAGGAAGTTGATACCACATTATCAACCCTAGAAACCTTTTCCAGTCAATGGATGAAATCTGGAATGCATCTTGTATATTACCTGCAAGCAACTCATACAACTTTAACCTATCATTCTCAATAAACTTAAAATCCATGCCATTCATTCTCCAGATATCCAACTGTTGTGCCATGTCAGAACGACTGACCATTGACCCACCAGCCTGACTTAGTAAAATAGCTAGTCGGACATCTCCTCTTGCAGCAGCAAGCTCAACTGCTGCATCCAGCTGCCGTCCAGTTAAAAGTACAAGTATCTGCTCCAAATCACTAGAATCATTTAAGTAGGTTATCTCATCCTGAACTCGATGGCAAACACTCTCTTGCAGCCAATAAGAAAATTCTGCTCTCCGGGAGAAAGGTTTTGCCTCAACGTCCATGTCAAGAGAGTCATCCTTCGTATCGAGCATCATTCCTTCCCTATCATCATCATTTGACTGTTCATTTGTTTCCCTCTCTGAAAATAGAACTCTTATCAATGCCCAAATAGATACTTGGTGCATCAAGAACACACGGTTAGATGTAGATAACTCAGAAATCTCATGTGCCTTCTCAATGGTCTCAATATATGCCTGGCAAATTTCAGGAAGAGTCAAACGACTGCATTCAACTTGCAGAAGCTTTAATTTGCAAGAATCATGCACCAATTGGGAAGTTTCATGTTCTACCGACTTGTGGAGATTCATCAAAGAAGAAAAGTGCAAATCAACAAGCTCCTCATTGATTTTATTGTTCTTATCTCTCACAGTTTTGTCCATGGCAACCTTTTGTATATTTACTTGAGAAGATAATCCACAGCTTGGACTGTCTACTGGAGTACCACTATGAACAAGTATGCCATTCGGTCCCCATCCAACTCGAAAAGATCTACCCATGAACAAAGCAGCATCTACTATATTCTTAGAGTATCCTCCAGACAAAGGAGTTTGGTGCTTCTCCTCCAGTCTAAACCCCTCTACCTTTGTCAGCCTAGTTAGTGGCAACCCCTTCCTTTGACCACTCAGAAGAATGTCCCTTGATGGGCTCAAGTCAGTGTTATTTAGATTGTACTCCAGTAGAGCTTGAGAGGGTCTTCGAATGGGTGAAGGACTAATTTGAATCCCTCCCTTCCTGGAAGAACCATGTAATGTTGTTTTATTAGCCAATCTTTTGGCATTGGTAACTGGGGAATCCTCCTTTAACTGTTCCTTGTTGTAACTATTAATCTTTTGGAATGATCCATTAAGATCTTCATACTCCTCCTCAGCAGAAAACATCAATGCCCTCAATTCTTGCATTCTTACAGGATCAAGACCCAGATGAGTTGGAAGTGAATGAGATAACACAGTCCCAGCAGAATGTGCAGGAAAGTCTTTTACCTCTGCAGTTGAATCAATATTGTTGTCAATCATGACAATATCCTCTTCTTCTTCATCATCCAATCCAAATCTACTGAAATGATGCACTAGGAATGTCCAATTGCCACTTGACAAATCAAATGAGACAAAGAAGGCTCCTTGTCTATCAGCACTTTTCCTTAGTATACCACTGAATCTATCTAATTCCAGAGAATGAGCATCTAATGATCTCAGTTTCAGGGTCAAAGTTACTTCAGCAGCTTTGTTAAGACCTTGACCCACTGGGGGTTTGCCAGCCTCATCAGCATATACCACCACTGAATTCCTGTCAAATTTTACAATCTGGTCCAAATGTAACCATCTGACATCAGTGCTTCCTATGAATTTAATTTGACCATAACCCACTCTTCCAATAGTGAAATCAGGAACTCGGCTGCAGTAACCTGAGTCAATAATCTCTAGTGCTGCCAACTCGTCAATTGAGGGCTTGGTAAAATAGTCTGAGGAGTACAAAGTAGGTAGCAAGGAGCCTACATCCCTGTTGTATAACATTCTTCTTTTCTTATACTTAGAAAACATCAAACTGCTGCAATCACCACCAACTGCCTCATTTTGACCACTTCTGACAAGATTGGAGTCACCTATGATGCAGTGAGAATCACGTAACATGCCTGCAATAGAAATACATTTTTTTCAGTTTGAAATAAACAATCAAGTTTTATAGCTTATTCTTTAGCAAGTGAAATTAAAAAAAAAAAAAAAAACTACAAGGCTTAGTGTGTTCATATTCTGTAAATTTTACTTTGAGCTGAGAATGCATAAGGTGTACTATTTTCCTAAGCTTAAGTGCTAATAATATCTGTTCTCTTAAGTGCCAATAATATCTTCGCATTTTAATGCGACACTACTTCTTGATATTGTTTAATGCGACACTACTTCTTGATCAGTATGTGCCAACATAGTGGGATAAGGCTCGGTTGTTGTTGTTGTTGTTGTTGTTTAATGCGACACTACTTCTTGATCAGTATGGGCCATTAATTCCACCTTCACACTCATGCACTGATTCAAGTTTTGATGGGGTTTAGTTCTTTCTTTTCAAAACCATATAAAATGGTTCTCTTTCTTTCTTTCAAAAACATATAAAATAAGATTCATAATGAATGATATTCAATCAAATCAAATTGTCATGATTCTTTTACATCCTGGTTCTTACGTATGATATGTACCCCGTAATGATTCTTTTACATTCCGGTTCATACATATGATATTTATCGTTTTAACAACTATTGATACAAGCATTAATAAAACTACAGCAATAGCGATAGAGTAAGGGATAACATAACGAGACACAAAATCCTAAATAAAGTCATAAATCACAATAAATGAAGTTAAATTAAGGCCACTTAAATCTAAGAAAAAAGGTAGAGAAAGAAACGATCATGAATGGCATCAAAACAAATTATTACGAGATATGCAACTTGAACTAGAAAAGAAAACTAAATTAGATCAGAATAATCTCATTAAGGTTACCTATGGAAGTATAACTACGATTGCTAGCTTGAAAAATGCTTCACTTTCATGCTAATGCATCTCGAAGTCGCGAACACTTGGAGCCACCTGGAAAGTAAGACACGGATGAAAAATCGTACTTTCAGGGTCAAGGGATCTCCCGCGGCACGATCGCTGTGAGGAGATGGGATGTACGTACAGAGACCGAACCGCCAAGAGGTTCCTGTCCGTGCAGATCAGGGAGACGGACGAGAAGAGGGTGCAGAGAGACACAGCGAAGAAGTGACAGCGTTCATCGCCGGCGACGAGGACTCGAGGAAGACCGGTCACTGGGGAGGCGGAGACCTGAAACGTTGGAGGAGTCGCACGGCGCGGCGACGAGGAGTGTAGCGGAACTTTTTCTGCTAGGGATTGATATCGAGCCTCCACGAGTGAGGCGAACTCACAAGCATTAAAAACCTAGTCTTCGAACCCAAACGAGTCGAACTAATCGACTAAGCGAATGAACCAGCCGATCAGGACGGTGGGATGGATAAATTTTTTTTTTTATTCAGATATTTAATTTTCGAATTAATTAATTTTAAAAATAATTAATTTAATTCATCAAATTTTCTCATTAATTATCAAAATAAATTAAAAAACATTAATAAAAACGCATTCAATATTCTTAAATTCATTTTTTATTAAAAAATTCTTTTACAATGTATCACAGTTAAAATTTAATTATTAAAATTAGATAGATCAATGGAATACTCGAGCCCAGTCAATTTAATCGTGTCCATGAAGGGAGCAGACCAATTAGGTGGCTAGTGGAATAGATGGACTCGATGAGTTAATCATATTTATTCGATATTTTAATCTTTTTTCTCATGAATTCTTGAAGAAACGTCAATATCGAATGGTTAAACTTCAGGCAGCTTAACTGACATTAGAAGTGTGAGAAATGACAAAAGGCAATCGTGCAAATACAAATAATTGAGAGTCCTAATAATTTAGAAAGTCGGAGAGTCAAATTTAGTCATGCTTCATTGATATTCATTGAATGAAGTAGCAAAAGACAATGTCATAGAAATAAAAATAATTTTGATGTCAAGCTTAGATTGATAGGTCTATAGGTCCTTTTTGAAAATAACTTAGCCTCTATACGCACTGTGTTTGAAGTCAAAAAATCACAATGGCTTTAATCTAATCTTTGACAGTTACATGTGGTATGTCCATATTCCTGATAAAAATCACAGAAAGCGAGGGAGGGTGGTCTTTGAGGCTCCTATTTAAAGTCTCAAGGTCTTCTCAAGAGTTAAGAGTTAATGCTCATCACAAATTTGCATTTTTTTCTTTAGAATATCATAAAAGGGGAGTATAAGGTTGGTACCTCTGTTGAACATGCTGAACAGGTCGGGGTGGGAGGTCGCTGCTTGGGCAGACGTTCTGAAGCTTTAACGAACCAAGATCCTCTTTGTTCTTGTCGAGCTCATTGAGTCTCCTCCATATTGATATATTTCTCAGTCCTTACGAGAAGTATGTCATAATCCGCTGGAAGTTTCTTTAATAGAGAACGGAAAAAATCCCCTTTTCTAAGTCTTGGGCGAAGGCGCTCGTCAGAATTTTCGATACTAATGAAGGTATTTCCAATGCAACACAGGTGAAGCATTGGAAGTACTAGTGCAAAGTTTCCTGAGGCTTCTGTTTAAGATTGAATAAGCTAAGTGGGGTGGGTGTGTACCTCTTCGAACTAAAGAAGTAGCGGAGAAATAGTATTGTGAATTCATCAAAAGAAGACATAGATCCATGTCGCAGAGTATTGAACCATTTGAACCGGTCCCACTAAGGTGGTTAGAAAGACACAACACTTGATCCCTTCTGTATACTGATGTAACTGGGCTGCATTCTCAAACCGACACAAATGATAAAGATCCATTATATTCAGGAATATGTGGCGGTTGAAACTGTATAGGTAATTCTTCTTTTAAAATATCTTCAAAAAAGGGGATCTGTTGAGTAGTGCCGCCCTTCTAGCGGATGAAGGTATAGCCAGTTCATCACCCAGCGGTACAGGGCTATACACCACCGGTGTCAGTAAAATCGGTGCATCGTTGATCGGTCATTTGTCGAGCCGATATCTAGAAGTATCGCCCTTGGAGCTATGCGTAGCCGGGGTGATCGCAAGTCGTCCATTCACTAGAACCGCCTCCTTCTCCTCTGGTATACGAGGAGCTCCTTCTCGTCGCAACATCTCTTCTAGAATAGTCACCACCAAACGAGAAAGTCTTTCTTGAGACATCGGATCCCCAACGCCCAAATGACCTTGGGCAACGGGGGCTGGGATGACTCAATGGAATTCTTCAATCGCTGCTCCATCACTATCTTCCCTGTTCAAATCATCGTAGCTTTTTGTAAGAGTTTAACACAGACGGCGCAATTTAACTTTAGGTAGAGACAGAAAAGATGATGAATGACGTCAAAACAAATTATTAGAAGATATGCAACTTGAACTAGAAAAAAACTAAATAGATCAGAATAATCTCATTAAGGTTACCGATGAAAAGTATAACTATGATTGCTAGCTTAAAAAATGCTTCACTTTTATGCAAACGCATCTCGAAGTCGCAAACACTTGGAGCCGCCTGGAAAGTAAGACACGGATGAAAAATCATACTCAGTGTCAAGGGATCTCTCGTGGCACGATCCAAGCGGTCCAAAATGATTCACGGCTTCGAACAACAGTCCAGACTTGGCAACTTTGTGGAGAGAGACAAGAATCGATGCAAATCAGGGAAACAGAGGAGAAGCAGGTACAGGGAGACAATCAAGAAGTGACAATGTTCTTCGCCGGTGATGAGGAGAGGGCTAAGAGTCGAAGAAACAAAGAGAACGAATGATTAGAGAGGGAAATGACGAGGATTCAAGCAAGACCGATGACTGGGGAGGCGGAGACCTAAAATGGCGGAGGAGTCGCACGATGCAGTGACGAGGAGTGTAGCGGAACTTTTTCTGCTAGGGATTGGTATCAAACATCACAAGTGAGAGGAACTCACAAGAATTAAACCTCATCTTCAAATTCAAACGAGTCGAACTAATCGACGAAGCGAATGAACCAGCCAATCAGGCCGATGGGATGAGTAAAATTAGGTAGGCCAATGGAATACTCTAGCCCAATAGATTGAATCGTGTCCATGGAGCGAGCTGTTGATAAACTCGTATTTATTATGATACAAGTATAAATAAAATATCAAAATTCCCATGATACTAATATAGTATAGAGATATTCAGGTCGTCTCTCACCAGAAATATTAGGATCGTATGTTATTGTTTTTAAATTTTTGACATAAAAATGAGAGATTTGGTTGAGTCGCTAAGACTAAGAATTGAAATAGCAAAGCGAGTATGAAACTAAACATAATGAATGAAAGACAATGCAAGGAAATCTAGCCTAAACTAAACTATGATTACAAAGGAATTGAAAGCAACATCAAGTAAACTTCTAATGAAACAAAACCTACAATATGTAACAAAGCCTAAGCTAATCTATCTTAATTGTAGTCAAAGGAAGGACACAAACATAATGGATTCAACGCTAAGAACACATCAGATATTCTAAACAAAATTTTTATCTTAAATTTTATATTTTACTTAAAAAAATTATTATATCAATTACCTTATTCATTCTCTAAATGTAGATTTAATGAACAATAATTCTCTAAATTTAAAAAAAAAATCTCATTCCTAAATCTTAAATATTATTTCCACTCACCATTAATATAAATAATATTAAAAAATTATAGAGGAGAGGGAAATAATATATATATATATATATATGATAAATTATAAAAAAGTTGATATATTATGTAGTAAAAATGGATATTTAAATTTAAATAAAATAATTTTTTATCTTAAATTTTAAATTTTGTTTAGAAAATTGGACGATGCTCTAACAAAGCAATGCAAACAACTAACTAAAGTCTAACAAAACAATGCAAACATTCCATCGAACATCTTACTGGCATCAACCAAATCAAACCCTATGTATATGAAATCTAAAACATGAGAAGATGAATTTGATACAGCATTCAACATCACAATCAAATGCAAGGGACAACTAACACACAAGAATATCAACCCAACACATCAAACTAATCAAATGATCGAATTAACTCATCAAACAATTAAACCAAAGCTTGCGAAGGCCTGTTCGGATCTTGGAGATCGGATGAATGTGCTGCCGTGAAGATAAGTGGAACTTATCTTGATACAGCATTCCAAGAAGGCCTTTTCGGATCTTGGAGATCGGATGAATGTGCTTGAGGATCGGAGCCAGATCTCCTCTTCTAACCCGAAGAGGAGGTGGAAATCCGGCGGAGATGGAAGACGATGATGCGGTGGAAGATGCTTTCCTCTCTTCTAGCCCGAAGAGAGGAGGTGGCGTTCGTTGCTGGACGGAGACGAAGGAAGCTTGAGGTGGAGGAGAAGATGGATGGGGATGGCCGGCGGCAGCGGCGAGGATGAAGCCGCCGACCTTGGTGGATTTCCAGGAAGGTGGCTCGGGAGATTGGCGTCGGCGTGAATGGAGCGTGAGAAGAAGAGATGGCGTGGGATGAAGGGTATTAGGTTTCTTAGTGGGTTTGGGTTTTGGGTTGAGAGGATACTAAACCGGATCCATTAAGGAGGAAGAGGATCCACTAGGGAGTGAAATTGGGCTTGAGATTAGTTTTTGTTGATTGGGCTTTTTGGATGGTTGAGATGTCCTTCTTGGCATGAGGTGAACCAAACTCTCCGTTTGATTTTAATCGCATCCAATTGAAACGAACCAGCTCTCTTATCTCCAAGTGAACCAACTTCAATCAAGTTGAACCAAGTTGAACCGGTCCTCTAAATTGCTGAACCAAACTAAGATTGAACCATATCAAGATGAATCACCTCTCCTTAACCCTTGCAATGGTTTGAATTGGTTCAATTTGACTCATGTTCATGACTCTTCCTTAATTCCTTACAAATCAATTCAAAATTTATGAAATAAGGTTATAAATGTAGGGAAATTACAATAACACTCAAAATATGTCTTACTCGTAATTATACATTAAAAAATGATTTAAACATACGAGAAGATAACAAAATTATCAATTAGGGACATAAAATGATACCTCAAAATATTAGTTATCAATTGTCCAATTAGGTCGGCCAGTGGAATAGATGGTCTGGATGAGTTAATCATATTTATTCAGTATTTTTAATCTTTTTACCCTATGAGTTATCAAAGTGAAGAAATGTCAAAATCGAATAGTCAGACTTTAGGCACACTTAACTGGCATTAAGAATACAAAACATCTTCTCTCCTAGGGTTTCCTCGAAACTCTAGTGAGAGTGTCGTCCTACGTTCTATAGGTTCTTCGCCTGATCGATCTTTGGTTCAATCTGGGTGTTCCAGGGATGGATGTGGAAGAGATTGCTAAATTAGTGGCCGAGATCCAGATTAACAACAAGGATGATCAGAAAATCACCATACAGCTCGAAGAATTGATAGGAGGCCAAGAACGAGTGGCTCGTTGTCTCATAGCCAAAGTGCTCTCACCAAAAGCTGTTAACAGGGAAGTGTTCCGTTTGCAAATTCTCCGGATTATGTAATTCAAGAAGAATGTGGAGATTGATATAGTGGGAGAGAACACTTTTATTTTGGATTTCTCCTCTTCAATGGACAGGAAGCAAGTGCTTTGTGAGGGTCCTTGGAATTTCTTTAATGATCTGATCGTGATCAAGGAGCCTCTAGGATTGGTGGAACCAAGGTTAGTGTAGTTCGATGAGTGTTCCTTTTGGGTGCATTGCCATAAATGTGCCTTTGGCCTTTTAAAGCAAAGGCATTCTCGAGAAAATTGGGTCACAAGTTGGTATGGTTGAGAAAATAAACGTGGGAGAAAATGGGTCTTTTCTTGGACACCATGCTAGGATGAAGGTTCAAATAAATGTCACAAGACCGTTGAAAAAATATGTTCAAGTGGGAGTGGCCGACGGGGAGGATACCATTGTTTTGCT
>JBBUKS010000002.1:7084647-7095729 GCA_038050645.1 Hedychium gardnerianum | reverse complement strand
GAGTCATGAATTTGAGATGACTGACATGAGACTCATGACTTATTTCTTGGGAATCCAAGTAAAGCAAATGGAGGATGGAACTTATATTTCACAAGAAAGCTATGCGAAAGAGGTTTTTAAGAAGTTCAATATGTTCAATTGCAAACCAGTTAATACCCCTATGTAATTTGGAATGCAACTATCCAAAGTGAAGAAAGGAGAATAGAAGATTGATCCATCTACTTTCAGAAGTCTTATTGGGAGCTTGAGATACTTGACATGTACAAGACCCGACATTTTATTTGCAGTTAAAGTTGTGAGTCAATTTATGGAGAATCCAACTGAGTCTCACATGTTGACAGCTAAAAGGATACTTCGTTATATTAAAGGTACTCTTAATTATGGTATTCTTTATTCATCCTCTAGCAACTACAAGTTGACCGGCTATTGTGATAGAGATTTTGCAGGAGACATTGATGATAGAAAAAACATAATTTGTTTTATATTCTTCTTGGGAAATAATGTAATTTCGTAGAGTTCAAAAAGCAAGCTATTATGACACTTTCCAGTTGTGAAGCTGAGTATATTACAGCTACTTCTTGCATTTGTCATGCTATATGGTTGAGAAGATTATTAAAGGAACATCATTTGGAGCAAGAAGGTGCTACAAAGATCATGATTGATAATAAATCAGCTTAAAGTTTGGCAAAGAATCTAGTGTTTCATGAACGTGACAAACATATTGACACAAGATATCATTTTATTCGAGAATACATTGCAAAGAAATAAGTTGAACTGGAGTATGTGAAGACTATGGATCAAGTTGTTGATATTTATACAAAGACATTCAAATTTGATGATTTTCAAAGATTGAGGTTCATGCTTGGAGTAAAAAAGATTCAAGTTTAAGTGGGAGTGTTAGAAGTTGAATTAAACTTGAATACATGAACCATAAATGTTTGATGTACAGAACCAAGTGAAACATGAATCATGTAATTTATGTATTTAGATAGAATAAGTTCGTGTATCTAATTAATGATGTATGATCTAGGAGTTTCTATTGAGTAATATAATTATTAATATAATATGAAGTTGTAAGATAAGTCATTTTAATAATATAAGCTCTTCAGAATGATTGCATCACTTTTCTTACTTGACATCATCATTGCTGGCAGAGGCATTACTGTTGATGGAGTAACTAGCATGCTCTTTGATCAACTGATGTCTCTCCTATAACTGACACCCCTTCCGCTTTGCAATTGCTCAGCCACATCCGGACCTAACACTTCTGACCAGAAGGATGGCTCGGAGAGACTTACTAAGGACTTGACCTTTGGATCGAGCTTACCTTCAAAGAGGCGTTTCACCTTATTCCAAGTACCTCTCAAACCCAACTATCTTGGACTAAACTCCATTTTGAGATGACTTCGGCGAAATTGTCCTGACCTGATCTGAGCTCCTCACTAGTCAAGCCGATCTAATCCGGATCTATCTTGACTCGGACTAATCTTGGTTTACATCGACCGAGTCAAGAACAGGTCACGTGGAGTATGTTGACCGAGTCAATGACATGTCACGTGGAACCCTTACTTACCCTTTCATCATTAAGATCCCTCATTGATGGGAGCTTCGTGTATCAGATTTTCTTTTTTAATTAAAAATATGAAAAATAACTCATAGATGCTAATGAATTATATCATGTGTAATCAAACTATGAGTTATTAAATTAGAAGTTATAGCGATAAATTTATGTTTCAATGTTGTTTATTGGTTTTAGATGATTTAGAATGGTTGTTCTTTCTTTAGTTATCAATACATCTATAAAGATAAATTAGCATATAGTTCACTTTCGATCCTATTTGTCAGATTATACCCCGTATTAATTTATGATTGAGGAGTTTTTTGGCAAAAGGCGAAATGCTCGCCCCCAGCGCCCCCCGCCAATCCTTCCCAGGACCAACATGGAGGAGGTAAATCACGGGGGCTAATCTAGCTAGTCCGAACAATGACTAGTGCATAAGGGAGAGGAGTCGGAAAGCTCGAGAAACTAGAATATGTGGACCTCGCCTTAGGTTGAATTATTAAATTAGAAGTTATAATGATCTTGCAATTTTGTTTATTGATTTTAGATGATTTAGAATGGTCGCTCCTTGGTTATCAATACATCGATCAAAGATGTACGAAAATAGTTTAGGTGCTCATTGATTAGTGAGTAATAGATTTATTATAATATGATAGGGTTAATTTTTGATGGATACATGTCTTTAAGAAAAAAAAATTCTTCTCGCCTCTTAGTCACTTGATGGTCGGCTATAAGCTAACTCTATGATTTATCTCTCTTCGCATAACTTGAGTGACGAACTGTGAGGGGCATCTGAAATGAGCGTGATTACCTTTTTGCTATAAAAGATGTACGAGAATAGCCCTCAAGCTATGGTGTAACGATAAGATACTCAAGTAGTTTTTCAAGCATCGATGGTTCAAATCTCAATTATATATAATGCACTGTAGGATATTTTTCTTCGATAAAATAAAAAATCTGAGACGTTAACTGTTGAACGAGGAGTCACTTGCGCTTTCAAATTTACTCTGGTGGCCGTAAAAAAATTTCGTGGGATCAAACCGATCACTTCTAAAACTAATTGGTTCGATGAGCTAGATATTTAGATTTCCTAGCTATGACACAATGTGGGAAGATAATCCTGAAACGTTAACTGTTAACTGTGAAGTGACGAGTCATTCACGCTTTTAGATTTATTTTAATAATTAATGAATATTTTTTATAAAATCAAATCGATTATCTTTTGAATTAATCAATTCAAACAATTGAATATTCGAATTATAAAAAAATAAATAAAAATTTATGAAAAAGTTAGATTGAGCGGACTTGAAAGATTCGAGAGAGAAAAGAAGTGTGGATAATGTTTATTAATTTTTCAAGTATAATTTGATTATTTTTTGAATTTGATAATGTGAAGTAATATAATTTTTGAGTAATTTAACAAAGGATATATTTAAACTTTAGTATAATATTTACAAATAAACATATTATATTTAAACTATAACTCATTAACATGTTATCCATTCACTCTCTATAAAAATAATTTTCATTCAGATTTTCATTAAAAAAAAATTATCATACTTTCGATTCGTATTTTTTTCCTATAAAATATCATTTTGAAAGTTTCAAAGGAGTCTCATTAGCATCAAGAAGAAGAAATTAAAAGGATAACAATCACAATGGAGGACATTGCTATATCATCAAGATTTTAGGGTTGGGTACTCACACTAATTAAGCATTTGGAGGTCTAAGGGAGATACATCGTCGCTACGATCTAAATATGAATCCTATATTTTTAGGATAATGGTGCAATGATTAAGTTTTTCAATAAATAATCAAAAGATCTAAGATTCAAATCTCAACTACGGCGTACTGTAAGAAATTTTTCCTTCAGTGAAAAGTGGACTTAAGAATATTGATCATTTGGATGATCATCCATTAGTGCTTCTCGATTTATCCTGGTGACCGGTAGGAAACTTTCATGGACCTGGACCGATCACCCCAAATCTAACGTTACCCGACCTAATTAATTATTTTTTGAATATGAACCCTAAACTTTATCTTTGTATTAGCCTAAGATTGTTAGGGTAGTATCTTGGATCGAATTATCAAGCCTAATCGTAGAGCATCATAGCTAAGAGCTCACAATCGTTTTGGGCGATAGAAACATTATAAATGTGATCGAAGGAAGTGAAGATTAATGTTCGGAACCAATGGAATTGCCAATGTAGCAAGCATGCCAAGACCCCGTGAAACGAAGAGATGATCGAGAAACAACACAGATGAAGAGGCACAAACAGTAGGTTTGGTTTAGCTCGTCTCTAATTCACCATTTTAGTCGGAGTTTAATACACTTCGTGAGACACATCTTGAGATGAATGATGATGAATGTTTTGTTTGAGATCATAGGCATTCTCTTAGTAAGTTTGATTTTTGTTATAAGCTCATATAGGATCATAGATTGTGCTCTAACTAAGTATACACACGAGGTTAGACATGATTTAGTCCTAATTAATTTCTTGTTCGTTTCTTGTTTATGTCGAGCACTACTTATGATGGTGCAACCTCAACTTCATCACGAGGAGTTTGAACAATGTCTTGTACTCGGTCTCGAGAATATAACAATCTTAAATATATATATTTTTTAAAAATATCAAATAGCTAATTTAGTAAGATTTTAAAATTTATTTTAAATTCTTTAGTAGAAGAAAGTTTTTTTAAAAAATAAAAAAATATATCAATGAACCATTTTGGCTTGCAGACCAGTCCATGGTTCAGCTCTGCCGAATGGCATGTTGTTCCTGGCACAACCTGAAGGTCGAGACCCGGCCCGATCCAGATTAACCCAGATGCGACATTGATTTGCTTCTTTTTTTTCATCAATTGTCAACGGATGAGAAAAGGTGTATGTAACCTCCCTTTTCGCCAAGACTTCGAAACTCGACATCAGTTTCTTTTGAAAGGGACTAGACGAGCAAAGACTCAACACACACGAGAAAAAAGTGAGACTAATTAAAGAAGGAGAAGAGAAATCCCATCACTAAATATTATATTTCAAATTTTAAATTCTAAACCTTAAAAAAAAATTAAAAATTATACACACTAAATATTATCTCCTAAACACTAAACTCTAAATCTCAAATCTTAAATCCAAAACTCTAAAAAAAATTGCACATCATAAATATTATATACTATATCTCGTGAATACCTAAAAACAATTTCGTTTTAATTTATTTTTTAACTTAAACACTATAACCTAACCTAACCCTTAAAATTTCGTTTTAATTTATATTATATAACATTATGAATATTTTTTGATTTATTCTGACGATCAATAGAAAACTTTTACGACACTAAACCAATAGCCTCATGTTCGTGTTACTTAACTCCAAGTCAATAGACCAAGCGCATGTGACGTCAACCCTTCAACTGGTTCGATCTGGACCCTTGAGCTAGTGACATAACTCGGATCGGAGTACTCAACATTTTAAGCGAGCTTGACAATCCGAGCACCTGTCTCAACCTCTAGAGTACTCGGTGGCCCAAGCACCCTTCTCAACCTTTAGAAATTAAGCTCGGCAAACTAAGTAGCTATCTCAATGTCTCAAGCTCACAAGACTCTTCTTGTGAGCTCATCACCAAGCTCCGTATGTAACTTGCTCCTCTAAGAGCCCGGTGAGTAAAATTTAGATTAAATCGACATAATCAAATAAATCAAATTAATTTTGAAATTCAATTCGATTTATTTGAAAGTTCAATTTTTTAAAAAAATAATAATAAATTATTTCGATTAAATCGATTCAATTTCAATTTTGAATTTAAAAAATGATTAAATTTTTATCAAATAAAATATATATATATATATATATTAAGATTTTTTTTAATTTTTATTAAATCGATTAAATTATTATTATTATTATTTATTTATTTTTAAAAATAATTAATTTGATTATCGATCGAATTAACAATTTTGTATCAGCTCAGTTTATTTGATGTTAATGATAAAATTTGATCGTTTGGTTAATTAAAAAAAGTTTAGTTAATTTAATTTTAAATAGTTTGATTTACTCGAGTCAATTCAACCCTACTCCCATGCTTCAAAAGCCTTCTGGGTGTTCTGACATACAATGGTAAGAATATCTAGTAAAACATCAAATGCATATGGTATTTGAATTTCTGTCTTGTTAATCAATTTCAAAATTAATAAATTTGAATCGTTAAATAACTGAATTAAAAAAAAAACCTTTTTATGACGGGCCTAAGCCCTTGAAAGGGCCAGATTTTGACAGGCACATGCCATGACTGACTTGACTTGTACAAGATACCATTTAAGAGAAAAAAAATAGCCAAATAATATATTATTAATTTGATTCTATAAAAGTCTAATATCCAATGATTGTCTATTTCATTTAGGAAAAAAAAATTATAATATATATTGTAATTAAATATCAACATAATTTCAAAAGTTACAAGATACACGTATAGACTATGACAAGTATATATTATAGAAAGGAGTTGCAACAAGTATAACTAGAACATGTGTCATAATCTGGGCAGGCCTTAATAATCACCCGAATAATAATAATAATGATAGTTTATTGAGATTCACGATGGTAAAAGCGAAATTTATTGAGATCCACGAATGGTCATTGAAAAGAACAATGACATTTATTACAATAACCGTACCATACATGTATGACAATAACAATAACAATAAATATAACAATAAAAGGCACTTCTTCTTCTTTCTACGGATGAACCACTTCGACGTCTTTACGATGCCAAGGAGTGTAAAACTGGACCTCCCGGCCATTAATCGCCTGAACTGGCCTTGCGTTCGCCTCTGCATCCTGTAAAACAAACAAGACAAAAAAAAAGGCCTTCTGTAATATAATCAAACCATTTTTCTCGCTTTAATTAATTATATTTCAAATCGAATTAAACAACAACTCACATCGTGCACAGCCTCTCGCAGCAACCCAATTTGCTCCTTCGACACAGTTCGGATCTGAAAATTTACAATCAAACGAACTAAATATTACGAGCAAACTTAATATTTGATTTTATAAGAATTTAATTATGTCCGTTTAATAAATAATATTAAACTCGAATTAGCATGCGTTAATTACCTTCTCGCTGATGGTCCAAGCGACGCCCTGATCACAAGGTGGAGTCGTCAGCGAGCCCATGTACCTGTAGTACTTCCTGCTTCCTACTTTGATGTGCCGTGGATCCACAAACCCTACTGCTTTCTTCTCTTCTCTTCCATCCGCCACTTCCTGAATCTCCTCCATCAACTGCCACGACACCACAGAAAAGATCATCAGTCTCACTGATGCTCGAGATGATCTAGGTTTATTGTCATCGATTCTCAAACCTCCGAGAGGAATGTGTCTGGCCGCCCGACTGTGTACAGGATGCCGATTACAGCTACGCGCTGGTCCGCTGACACATGCACCATATGCAGCTCCATCGCAAACCTGCACGCAAACAAATTAAACCTGATCTAATTGTTGTATTAATTTCGAGTTTGTGTTATTGGATGTAGAATAGAACCCATTAATACAACTTTATTTCGTTTCCCTGAATTATGCATTAGAAATTTTCGACGATAAGATCCTGTTATAGAATTGTTAGAATCTTCGCGATTCATTAGCGGTAGCGCAATTGTTGTTTAAAAAAATTCCTTTCGTCAAGGGAAATTCAAAGAGGAAGAGGAGGACCTCTTTCCGTCGATGGTGTGTTCGGAGGGGGAGTGCCAATGGGACTGTCGAAGCTCGTAATGGGTTCCATTGATGCGGATCGTTCCGGCTCCTCCCTCCCATTGCAGCTGCAGCAGCAGCAGTCGAATTAAGGTGAGAGAGATGTTGCAGAGAAGGGCGATCGAGTCGAGGAGATGAATCGATTACCATTATGTCGTGGCCGCGGTTCCTCAGCGTGGCGTTGGCCGCCTTGTAGCTCCTCTGGATTCTGCCCAGGGCAGGGGAGACGCGGACCCTCTCGTGCAGGAGGTCGATAGGAGACTGCATGTCTCCGTTTTTGCACAGAGCCCATTCATGGTGTATCTCTCCCCAGTGTTCGGGGCCATTCGGGCTGCCTGCCAGGTAGCTGAACTCGATCTCGTCCTCTGCAAGAAGAAACAGAGTTCATGCTGAAGCGCAAGAGAGAGAGAGAGAGAGAGAGAGAGAGAGCCTACCGACTTCTTGAGCTGCAGCAAAATGGCTCCAGGGGAAGAGGAGGACGAGGAAGAGAGCAGAGAAGGGGAATCCTTGAGCTTGCCTCATCGCTAGCAGTGGATGATTGCTCGGAGGAGTTTGTGGAGGGCTTTTAAGGAAGGAAATCAACGAGGCGTCCTCTGTTTTTGTCTGAATTGGTAGACGGGAGATGCTCAGATTGAAGAAGAAAAGGATAGGTGGGGGTGACGCCTGGCTGTGACTGTGAAAGATGCTAGACTATTAAAAATCCAAACACAATTTTGGTGGAGGATTAGGCCCGGCAAATGGTGCACAGGTAATTGTACAACGGCTAAACTCTTCACATAATTAATCAGATATTTTAAAAAATAAATTTTAATTATAATATACTATATAATTTTTTCTCCAATAAAATAATAATCCTAAAAATATTAATAAATCTCTACTTAAATAAATTTTCATAAATATTTTTTAATTTATTTTAATAATCGATAAAAAAAATTTTATAAACTAAATTAATGATAAAATTAATTAATTCAAAAATTGAATATCTAAATCCAAATAAATTTTTTCTTCTTGGGATGTTAATATTAAAAAAACCTTTTGACAATTCCATTGATAGGACGTTTTGAGTATTCGATTAATAGGACGGTCTTAAAACAACGTTGAAACTTATGAAGAAACACATTAAAATCCCAATTGACAGGTCAATTGGAACCTAATCCCTCTCTTTTTGAATTATTTTCAGTATGCAGAAAAGTCTCGGATGTTTAAGTGTCTGTACTATTTGTACGCAGAGTTAATTGAATCACTCAACCATCCTTCATTTTCTTCTAAACTTTTAGGTGGCTGTTACAATTCAATAACGAAGAGTGAATTATCATTCCAGCTTCATTAATATCAGGGGGAAAATAGACATGGTAGATATTGAAAATTAGTCACTCAAAAATAATAAAGCTAAGGTGGTCATTAAATCATGAGAATATAATCTTATGATATCATTCTCATTCAAACCTTGACATTTACTGTCTATAGAAAATGAACATATAACTACACTATGGGTAGATAAAACTAATACAATTTTTTTCAATTTACCTCTTCATTTAGAACTGTAGTGTGATCCTTGCTGTTCAAACAGGCTAATCTTACGAGAACAATAGTCGGTATCCACCCTTAGCGTGTGTATAGAGATGAACGAAATAAATATAATCTCATGATGTAAGAAGATGACCTGAGAGTAATGAGATGCCACAAGAGCTGACGATGGCGGCACTTGAAAGGCTGATGAAACTTCTCAAATATCAGGTGGCTAGCCAACCCATTTGGCCCACCTGAACAAGGGTCTAACTTTTGCTGGCAGAGAATAGGGTTCGAGAGAAGCCGAATCAAGGTCTAGTGTACTTCTATCTGACCATATGTATACCCCTCTTTCCTGCTTGCTACCAGGAACCGTGTTGTCGAGTATAAATGCCACAAACAGTGCAACAACCATGTTGAGAGATAAAAGAGCATTTAGAGCAAAATTGAACTGCAAAAATTAGGAAACCTGTTAGAGATGAAACTGAAGCATAAAATGACGTACTGAATAGTTATGATAAATTTCCATGCTCCTATTTTATCAATTGGCACTAGGAAAACTCCCATTCAAAACAGAAAGAAAAACTAAATTCGTAGTGGTGCTTTGGCATCCGAAAGCTTGTTTGGCGCCAACTCTGAAAAGAAAATAATGCCAATTCTAGGGTGGTCGAAAGAATTCTCAAGAATTAGAACCCCAAATTTTGTGCTTTGAGGAAAAAGAAATATCCTTTCATTTCTTTGCAGCATGTTATCTTTTCTTCTTTTTTGGTCTTGACCACGAGATATCCCCACACCATATTTATTCGAGAAAAGAAGCAAGGCTAAATCACTCTTAACAGTGATGTTATATAAGGATTTGGATATTCGACTTTTGGCCAGAAATCTTCTGAATCTAGTTCGTGTTCCACTAAACCAATTACTGTTGGTTACAGCATGCTATTAAACTCCTAAAGTCAATTAAACATAGTCATACAAGTAATGTAGCAAAGGAAGTAGGGTGGGATTTAGAAATACAATCACTTGTGATAGAATTGGGAAAAAAATGGCAAATCTTTTGAAAAAGAGGATCATAGTTATTCCGATCCATAAAAACTGTTGTCGACTAAAATGCCCCCATTCATATAAACTGAAATATTTAACGACTTAAATGTCACAATTCAGTATGAAATACTCAGTACCACTAGTTCGATAATTGCAATATCATAAGAAAGGCTTAGTAGGGTATCATAGTTATTACGATCCATAAAAACTATTGTCGACTAAAATGCCCCCATTCATATAAACTGAAATATTTAACAACTTAAATGTCACAATTCAATATGAAACACTCAGTACCACTAGTTCAATAATTGCAATCTCATAAGAAAGGCTTAGTAGGGTATCATAGTTATTACGATCCATAAAAATTATTGTCGATTAAAATGCCCCCATTCATATAAACTGAAATATTTAACAACTTAAATGTCACAATTCAGTATGAAATACTCAGTACCACTAGTTCAATAATTGCAATCTCATAAGAAAGGCATTAACTGCAGAAATTGAGAAGAGAAAAAAAGCTAACTGTTTTATTGAATCCAAAAAACTTAAAGAAATACAGAGTATAGGGTCTTATATAATTAAGTTAAGAAATCCTAAACCCTAATACAAAAGTGAAAAGACTAAATTATCCTAAATCTATAAATAAATAAATATATAATTTAACATCTCCCCTCAAATTCACGATGCTACAGCTCGAAGCATTGAGAGTTTGTCAGACAAGAAACGAAATCATGAAGCAGAATGTGCCTTGGTAAACATATCAGCAATCTGTAGATTTGAAGGAACAAATGACAATGTGATGGTGTCAAGCTGAAGATGATGACGAGTAATGTGACAATCAATTTCAATATGTTTCGTTCGCTCATGAAAAACTGAACGCGCAATTTGAATAACACTCTGATTATCACAATATAACGGAGTAGGTTGATAAAGAGAGATACCCATATCCGCAAGCAACCAACGCAACCAAACTATCTCACAAGCAGTTGAGGTCATGACACGGTACTCAGCTTCTGTGGAAGATTTAGAAATAACATCTTGTTTCTTACTCTTCCAAGAAATGAGGGAATCACCAAGAAAAATACAGAAGCCAGTAGCAGATTTGCGATCCGTAGGATCACCAGCCCAATCAGCATCAGATTATGCACGTAGCTCCAGAAATGAAGTAGAATGAAATAAAAGGCTCTGTAATTGAGTTCCCCGAAGATACCTGAGAATATGAAGAACAAC
>JBBUKS010000002.1:7071490-7084547 GCA_038050645.1 Hedychium gardnerianum | reverse complement strand
AAAAACACTCCAAGAATGCGAGATGGAGCAATAAGGAGAGAGATTCAGATAGAGTCCAGAGTCCTAGTGGAGTCAGTAGAAGCTTTTCTTTCTGCTTTAGTTTACCTCAAGAGGGAGGGAAAAGAGCTCACAACAGCGGGATATGAACGACCAACGTACGAGGGTAGAAGTGGAGTGACTTAGAATAAGACGGCCTGCTCGCTAGACTAAAGGGACTAGACACCTGAATCACCTTCTCGACATCCGCTATAGGATGGATTTCTGGCTAAACCCTAAACCCTAAAACACTCCAAGAATATGAAATGGAGCAATGGTGGAGGATGGAATGGCGTCCACCTCTAAGATTAGTGAGAGGATAGAGGTAGCCAGCGTGCCAGTAGAATGGACATATTGAGATGGAGCAATGGCGGAGCATAGACGTGAGCCTCTGCACCAAGAGCATGTCGAGGTACAACCCAATTCATATTGGTCATTTCATTAATTAAAAACTTAATTTACGATGAGCGTGGATCAAACACACGACCTTCAATATGACGCTCTCCCAACTATGCTAACCCCGCGACATGTAAATCTTTTTCCGTACAAGCTGTTTCTATTCAAAACATAGTTCGCACTAAATATAGTTATTTAAAAAAAATAAAAAAATGAATTTTGTTGGAGATTTCATTAAAAAAAATAGGTAAAAATCACTCCAAGAATGCAGAGCATAGACGTGGCCAACACGCTAGTAGAATTGACATATCGAGATGGAGCAATGTCAGACCATAGACATGGGTATATCCATCCACCTCTAGGCTTAATCGGAGGACAGAGGTAGCCAATGTGCCAGTAGAATGGACATATCGAGATGGAGCAATGGCGGAGCATAAACTTGGGTTTGGCTGTCCATCTCTAAAATTAGTCAGGAGATAGAGGTATAGCCAACGCGCCAATAGAATGGATATATCGATATGGGGCAATGGCGGAGGATAAACATGGGCCTCTGCACCAGCAACAACACGTCTAGGCATAGCCCTAACTTCATATTGGCCATTTTATTAATTATATATTTTTAAAAAACTTAATTTTGTGATAAGCGTGAATCAAACACTTTCAGATATTTAGTCTAACACTCTCCCAACTAAGCTATCCTCACAACATGTAAAGCCCTTTCCTTAAAAGTTATTTCTTTTTAAAACATAGCTTGCATTAAATATAGTTATTCAAAAAAAAAATAAAAAGAAAATAGAATTTTATTGAAGATTTCATTTTTTAAAAAAAAAATAGGAAAAAGCACTCTAAGAATGCGAGATAGAGCAATGGCGGAGGATGGAGGTTAGTAGAATGGGCGAGATGGAGTAAGCAATAACGTCCACCTCTAGGATTAGTCGGAGATAGAGGTAGCCAGCGCGCCAATGGCGGAGCATAGACGTGAGCCTATGCACCAGGAGCACATTGAGGTGCAACCCCAATTCGCGTGGATCGACCATGCGACCTTCAAATCTTTAGTTTGACGCTCTCCCAACTGAGCTATCCCTACAACATATAGATTGTTTTTCCATAAAAGTTATTTCTATTTTAAACATAGTTCGCATTAAATATACTTAATCAAAAAAAAGTTAAAAATCAAATAGAATTTTGTCGAATATTTCATTAAAAAAATTAGGGAAAAAAACACTCCAAAAAAGCGAAGCATAGACATGGCCAACGCACCATTAAAATGGACATTTCGAGATGAAGCAATGTCGGAGCATAGACGTGGGTATGGCCGTCCACCTCTAGGATTAATCGAAAAACAAAGGTAGCCAGCACGCCAGTAGAATGGATATATCGAGATGGAACAATGATGGAGCATAAACGTGGCTCTAGCTGTCCACCTCTAGGATTAGTTGGAGGATAGAGGTATAGCCAACATGCCAATAGAATGGACATATCGAGATGGAACAATGGCAAAGCATAAACATGGACCTCTGCACTAGCTACAACATATCTAGGCATAGCCCTAGCTTCATATTAGCCATTTTATTAATTATATATTAAAAAACACTTAATTTTGTGGTGAGCGTGAATCATACACTTTCATATCTTCAGTCTAACACTCTCCCAACTGAGCTATCCCCACAACATATAAAGCCCTTTCCATAAAAGTTATTTCAATTTAAAATATAGTTGCATTAAATATTGTTATTCTAAAAAATTTAAAACCAAAATAGAATTTTATTGAAGATTTCATTTTAAAAAAAAATAGGAAAAAAAACACTCCAAGAATGTGAGATGGAGCAATGGCGAAGGATGGAGGATATAGCTAGTCAGCGCAACAAAATAGTGAGGAATTGTCCATACGTAAGATCATAATTATTGATACAGATCTATTCCACATAAAAAGGAAATTTTTGGTTATAATAAAACCATAAGCGGTTTGAATCATTCAAGAATCGAAGTTGATTTGTTTTATAAAAATAAATATCAAAGAATTTATGTGAAATGGTTTCACAGGATTCAACCCATTGTCTCATTGATGGATTATCATCGGTATATTTTTGCAATTAATTATCAAAGAATTTTTTGCAATTATTTCTAATATGGAATGAGTTATACACCTACTTTGGTATATTTTTGAAGCAAAATGATAATCTTGTTCATCCACTTTACAAATACTAATTTTTCCGACCAAAAGTGAATTTATACGAAAACAACACACCAAGTTAAAAACCATCAACCAACCTTCGAAAGACAATCTCGTGAGTGTTCTTGCTGAAAGAATCTTATGAGGACCCATAGATGACATTCATTTAAACTCATTCAAGAAAAGTAAGGATGTTATTGAGGCTTCTGAAGGGTAAACACGCGGTGATGACCGATACGAGTTTCAACGATACGACTGAGATGTCGAAGGACCTGTGGGCCACAAAACAGAAACTAGCATTTCAACTATTGCTACACAGTATTTGTAGAAACTGACAAAATCCAACTCACGACTTTTTATTTCAATGACCTATAACAAGGAGTGATTTGTGAAATTTCTTATATAAAGCATAGGCCATTACACAAAGATTAGTGGAGAGGAATTACATGGTAATGATTTTGGGGCTTAACTGGTGAAAATTACATGTAAATAAAGCTGAATTGAATATTTAGATAAACATACAATAAAATAAAATAACAAAATACAACTAATTAGGATTACTATACATTTCCATTTCTTATCTACAGATTGACACTGTTATAGAAAGGGTAAGACTATCGATGTGCATCAGTTTTGGGATGTGTCCACCACCATGCTTGGATTGATCTGTGGCAGTGTTGCTGAAAATTCGGTCTTTCCTTTCCTTCTAAATATATAGGAGATGCAATGATATCTGTCATTGACTAGTCTTTGGAATATATTGGGTGTAACTCAATTCGGTCCCAGTTCATCAAGTGACTTGACAGTGAAAAATGATCCATGGATAAAACAGTGACAGTATGGTCCAGCCTGTAATTTGGCTTTTGGTGAGGTTTTAGTCGTCGAGGCTAGTGCCACACCACTTGGAGAATGACGAGACTACAAGGTGGCCCTATCAAACCCCGCACGATAAGATGTGATCTTATCCAATAAGAGAGAATGGGATGCAGTTGTTGATGACAAGCAATGTTTGTACATGAGGTAATTAGATCTCAAAAGGCATTAAAGGGACGCAATATAATGAAGAGTTGGTAACCAGAAAATGGTTTTTTAGCCACACTCCAATGGGAGCCCGCTAGGCAGCATTGGAGGGATTATCCTCTGAGCTAATTCAAACAATGATCTAATGGATGACTTCTGCAACAGTAATGAACACAAAGGATATAAATAAAATGTGTGCGTCCATGTGCTCCTCTAGCCCTCCTGAGCTCATCCAGGATGGCAGAGCATTGGCTAAGGATGTATAATTGCATTGGCAAGAAATTATGAACAGGTTGCAACGTATAAATCAACAAAGTTTAATAGGAATTTTCCAACTTGAAACTCTTTAATGGACGCTTCAAGACTTTGGGATATGTGGAAATAGGATAATATATAGATAGTTCATCACACTTTCCTCGAAGAGTAGTGAAGTATTCTTGCATTAAGCGACCATTTTATTCTTATATATCTGAGATACGTGGGAGACATTTTGCTTGTAAGAGTATTTGCTGAGGAGCATCTTATATTTCTCTGAAAGTAGATAGAAGCATCATAAGGCTATCATTCATTCCATATTGTTGAGAAGTCATAAAAAAACACTAATATATCCAAACTTCACCATGCTAAGTTGAATTGTTCTAATCATGAAGTAGCGATATGAGATAATTGTTCTTCCCATAAGAGCCAAGAACTTCAATTGCCCAAGCCAACAAGACCTTCAAATGAGATGGCTGTCCCTCCCATCATCAAATCATTTTACATCTTTTTGCCACATATATTGAACAAATTTATTTTATTTTTCATATTTTTTTCTTTTAATTTTTTCTCACCATTTCTGATCCAACCAATGAACCTACTGGCCTAATACAATTGATACCTAAGTTTGTGGAACAGCCAATAACAATACTGATATGATTAAGGAGGGAAGTATGATCATAAGAACCAAGGAAACAACCTAAGTACCAAATTTGTGGAGCACTTCACAGGCACAATAAACATCTTGCGAACAATGATAGATGACTTACAGTTAGAATTGCTTTTCCTGTGTTGTCAAGTTTCAGTCCTGGTCCTTTTATGTCAGTTTCAAGGAAAAAGTGCTTGCCCTTCACTGAATCAACTGATACTATATCTCTTAGTTCCTGCATTTTGACAACAAGACCAGCAGACTAGTGTAAAATTGGAGATACACATACATGTACAGCATAACATTGAGGTTTTACAATTTGTGTATTACAGCATGTACAAGAAAACAGAAATTTGTTTGGTTACCAAATGAATGTACTTACAAGGGCCTTCTCCCAGGTGTCTTCAGCTAGCTACATGAGAAGAAGAAACAATAAGCATCTTTCATTATAACAATTGTCAATTAAGTTTTTTCATTTTTTTTTAAAAAAAAAGTAGTTAGCAGCTTGAACCTTCCTCTTTGGGCATGAAATTAGGTGAGAATTTGTTTCTGCGTAAATAGCTATCTCATTGATCGCAATGTTGACCTTGTCCAAAGTCAATCTTCCCCTCATGTAACTAATCATTGAAAAGATGGAGTTGGATTCAATGACCAACAACCACAAGAACATTGCAATCCATAGTAACTTTAAGTATAAACTTACGATGACAGTGAGTCCAATTCATCAGAAGAAATATACCAACGGGGAGCAGGAATTGGACCCTTCCGCATCTAAATAGGAGTAATTCATTGTTCAGCTCAAGATCAAACAATAATATTACTTGAACACAGTAGCACAAAGTTATGAGATCATGTTCAATTTAGATATAAGAAGATTGTCAGAAGTGAACAAAAGCTTCTACGTACATGAAAAACCTAACATCACTGTGTAGATCTGCTGTGTTAGTTTTTCTTTGAATTTTTTTTTTTTATTTTTACCATTTCAATTTACAGCTTTGCATGTGTTTCAACTACGATTGTTTGGCAGTGAAATTGTTGATGGTCGATGGTTTTCAAGGCATCATAAACAAATTTCTATGCAGATAATCTTTGTTTCAATCCTTGTTCTCTTTATATTATTTCTTAATGCAGTGTTGGAAGACTGTGACACCCTCCCTGAGGTCATGCCAACTGAGTATCTGAGCCATAGCCTTATTCCCTTACGTAGTTGGTTTTGCCAGAAGAGCAACATCACTATTTTGGACATCCAACACAATTCTGGATCTCGTTGTCTAATCTTAATTAAGTTTGTTCATATCAATTCTAAAACTACTGCAGGTCTATAAAAATTAGACATTTAGACTTGATTCCAACACAATTCATCTGCAAAACAACTGCTTGAAGATTTTATTTATGTAGCACAGTAGAACAAACTTGTAGATTGTAGCTTCCAAGTCCTCTTCGTGTCCATTGCACTCTGCTTTGGGTATGTCCTTTTTCTGTGTACTATATTTCGTGCTCAATGCACGATGGGATCCACTCAATCTTATCTTCACTCAAAAAGAGAAGAGAAAGAAAGCTAGTTATGTTCAATAAGGGTAAAAAGAGTTTAAATAGTCTCGTATACAAATTTTGTTTTTGAGCATTTAAGAAATTGACGATTTGCACATGCCAAACATTCTGATAGAGCAAATGGGATTCTATAACAAACAAGTCTTTAGGCACTTTCTAACCTTAGGCATTGCTACAGGCTCCTCCTTAAGATGAGAAGGTTCCTCCAAATCGTCTGTTACCATGCTGTGTAACACAAAAAAAAGGAATTTTTGAAGAACTAGGGTTCCCAAACCATTATCCGAAACCCCCCATAGATTAATGGGAGGCATACAACCAAAAAAAAAAAGGATCTCAATTCATGCCTAATAAATTACCTGATGGAGGGATTGTGATCCGAACGTGACCTGCTCTCAAGCATTGCAGGGGGCATGTGATCGAGCATGTGCTGCAGCTTTCTTTGTTGTCGTTGGGACAGCTCGATGAATTTCTACATCATAAGACAAGAAGGAAAGAAGGTAAAGAAACAGGGTCCATAGGTTAGGGTTAGCCTTAAAAACGAACGGAGAAAAAGAGAGACTTTGGCCTTAGGGATGACATTTCGCTCCTCTTGCAACCGGTCTTTGATCGCCTGGATCTGCGACTCCATCGTCTTCAAGGTAGTGTCGACCGCCGACAGATCAGGCATGCTAGTGGTTGGAAACACTGCACGAGAAGAACAAAAGGAAGATCTTTTAAGCCTGAAATTCTTCAAGAACGTCGAGAAATGGAAGAAAGAGAAGGATTGTCAGATGACGAACTGTTGCGGGCGATGACAAATTCCTGGAGCTCGATGATGCGCGATTGGAAGGAGGAGACGACAGCGTCCAGGGACAATCCCGCTTGCTTCAGATCCATGATCGCTGATTCGCTTGCTCGGCAGCAGATTCACAGTCCGCCGAGCCCTTGTATACCTAAATCTCCGCCATTCCAAACTTTTGAAATGCGTTGGAGCCTTTTTGGAGAGCAAGTTTCTAATTTTAATTAAATTTAAATAATTTTAACTATTTTTTAAAATAATTTTAACTATTTTTTTAAAAAAAAAATTGATAGAATAGTACTCTCTCAATACAATAATTTTAATTTACATTTTACTAAAACTACTATATAATGACAAAATAAAGGTATTTTAGAAATAAAAGGATAAAAAATAAAAGGACATCCCAAATTTGAGAAATATCAAATGGATATTTTTTTTCAAAAAAAATTAAATGAGCATTCATTAATAATTTTATTCTGAAAATATTCTTAACTCAATGTTGTTATAGGTACAACAGATAATATTAAATTGAAATATAATGGGTATTATAAAATCTCATTAATTAATTTATTTTGTTTAATGAAATATTATTTTAACTAGACTATCATTCTCTAATAAACAAAATCAATATAAGTTAATGATATTCAAGGGCAGAGTCAGGATTTAAAAGTGTTTAAGGCTGGCTGTCGACTACGTAGGACTAACTACCTGGAAAACTCAAGAAATATCATATTTGTCTCTGTTTATAATTGAAAAACTCAAGAAATAGATGAGGCTAGGGCCCACCCTAGCCCAAGGGTAGCTCCGCCCCTATGATATTGTTGTACGCTAGCAATCAACTAATATATATTATAATAACTACCGCTAGTTTTTATATAGTCAATTATGATCAAAAACAATTCATTTAAAATATAATGGGTGTTATAGAATTTTTTTAGTTTATTTTATTCATTGAAATATTATTTTAATCAAGTTATCACTCTTCTCCAATAATCAAAATCAATATAAAATAATATTATTATAGAAGCTAACAACCTGCTATTATATATTGTAGCAATTATCTGATAATTTCTACATAATCGATCGTAATCATATAATATTCATTTGAAATGTAACGATGTTATAAAATCCTCTTAATTTATTTTTCTCATTGAAATATTATTTTAATCAAATTATCACTCTTCAATAAATAAAATTAATATAAAATAATGACATTATTATTAAAACTAACAACTAGTTATTATATATGGTAGAAGCATACGTGATAGAAGCTAACCATTAGTTGCTATAACCTAAATATTAAAATCGATCCAAAAATATTTTGAATAGTTTATTTTAAATTAAATATGACATCTAGTAAAAAAATAATTAACCAGATTGAATAACGTCGGACCTGAAGTGATCGATTCAGTTCCACGAAATTTTCTCACCGACCATCAAGGTAAATCGAGAAATACTAATGAAGATTTATTCAAATGATCAGTATTCTTAGACTATTTTTTACTAATTTTTTTTTTATATATAATACATCATAACTAAAATTCAAATCTTAAATCAGTTAACTATTATATCATTATCCTACACCTAGTCATTTTAGCTTGAAAAGAGACGTTCATCTGATTTATCAAATGATGAGCGTCTTTTTATTGTTACCCAAATAAAAAATTAGGATAAAATGACCTTTTTTTATATATTTTTTGGATATAAAGTTTTCTTTTGACATCATAAACGCAAGGCATCTTTTTTATTTTTTTACCTAAAATTGAAAATCTATTAATTAGAAGCTTCATGCATAATTAGGAAAGAGATTTGGTCTCTCGTAGAGAATTATCAGAGATGGTTGGAAATAGTTTAGTTGAGTCTCTTAGGTTAGTCAAATTAGTCGAAAGAGTCTAGAGAGTCAATCGATTCAAGTTAACTTAAAGAAGGTTGGGTAGGTCGAGTCCTTCAAACAAGTTAGATGAGTGAGTTGAGCAAATTATAATAGGTTTGTGTCAAGATGACTCGTCCAGTTGGAGCAGAAGTGATCATAATAATCTACAATTAAAAAATCAGAATAGTAGGGCAGAGCATGTTCTCGGCAATAAACATCCAAATTCTACCGTATCAAGAATGAAGCTAGTATTATCAAGTTGTTCGAGTCGGTTGGCTTAGTTAAACCCAATGGATTAAATGAGTTGATTGAGTCACTCGAGAGGGATAAACAATCACAATTGGCGATCAATTTAATAAGGTAGATAGCCTAATTGGGCCAGTTGGCTAAGGCAGATCAGTTGCAAATGGGCTTGCCCAATTGTTTTACCCTAAAATGGATAAAACATTTATGTTATATCCCTTCTCCTTCTTTGGATTTATATACGTATGTCTCTTAATCTTTGCATAAGCCTTTATAAAAAATTTAAAAATTATTATTCTGAATTTATTATTTAATTTAGGTCCGATAGCATGAATATATTAAGGAAGACTTGTCAAGGAAGAGGTGGAATTAGAGCTCGGAACCTATAAATATTCAAGCTATTTTAAATTGCTTATATTATATTCAAGTAAAAATATAATATTATGAACCTATATATATAACAACTAATTAATAAAGTTTTGTCTATATATTTTTTATTTTTGTGATTTTTTTAATAATTGGACTTGTGCCTATGTAGTGGCGTGATAGGACATTACCAAGTTGTGTCGTGTCCGGCCCGATATAAAAAATTAAATGGACGAATCAAACTCATACCATGTCTAGCCCGATGTTGACACATCTAACCGACATCCTAAGCTAACTTGATGTTGCTATTCATCATTGGGGATAGACTAACACAAGATCAAAATCAGTGATGGTAATAACATATATGAGATAAGTAAACTCAAGTCAATTCAAATTTGATCAATTGAGTTTAATCAACTTGTTCAATCTTGATCGGAACTCAATTGTCTTACTTTAATCTTCAAATGAGCAACTTAATACTATAGAAATTGAAACTAATATAATATAATTAATTAATTAACTGAAGTCATATTATCTCCTAATATTCTTCAAGTAATACACTTAATTCTTAGTTAACAAGAGATTCAATAGCTATGATGATATGGAATGTCTAGTACACTTATTCTTCTTCATCCCCCTTAATAGAACCATCTAAAGTCAATTCTATCAGGGCCATAAGGCGGCTGCTCCGGCGGTGGCTGGACCTCCGCCGACTCTGGCGTCTTTGCAAAACGTCCCTTTACCCTCGGCCTCATCTCAGCGTAGGCCTTCCTCGACGCGTACCGTATTCGTTTCTCGTATTTCCTCTTTTTCCTCTTCTCCTTGTACCTCATGATCTTGGCCTCCCTCTCCACCGCCGGGTCTCCTTGGCCGTCAGCGGCCGAGCCTTCTCCGACCTCCTTGTTGATGCTGCTCGAAGCGTCAGTGAATGTGCTTCCGGCGAACGACATCTATACAGGAACAAGAGAATTTTTTAGGAAATTCAATTCCAAGTATTTGGAACAAAAATGGCTTGATGTTGATGTATATCAAATCTAGCCAGAAAAGCCACATGAAATAACATGCAATTGCGCCCTTTCGATCTCGATATCTTTATCTTTATATTAATGAATCGATGACAAAGTACTTGACAAATGCACCATTTCTAGTGAAAATTATAAGCAATCGAGGATTAAAATTTGAATGAGATGAATATCTAAAAGTTAATTTTTGAATGTGCAAGCTATACTTAGAATGAAAATCTTGGTAACGCGATCTTAAGGTCTGGAACGATCCTTCCTTGAGACTGATCGACGGGAGCGTGCACTGAATTATTCTTTTTTATATAAATTATACTTCGAATTTAGGTAAATCAAAAAAAAAAATGAAGGCTGGATTTAGATTATATATTAAATAAAAAATTGAGGCAGAGTGAAAAGTTAAGTGGAGGAGCAAGCTACTCACGATGGTGGCACTCGACGACGCCGCCGCCATGGAGGAGATCGTGTCCGGTCGCCGGGCGGAGCCACTCAAGCAAACGTCGAACGTGAGGCCATGTCCAGCGCCGTCGAAGCCTCCTCCCAAGACGTCTGGATACTTGAACCCCCCAGCGGCGCGCTGCTGCAGCAGCTCCTCCGGCGGCGGATCGCATCCTCCGCCGTCCTTGGGATCGTTAAACATCCACGCCACCGAGTCGTCGTGGCCGAAGAACTGGAACTCGCGCATGGGCTCGCCGAACAGCACCGGGATGGCGTGGTTGAGGTCGGTGCAGTGTGGGCACGCGCTGCCGCCGCCGCCTCCGTCGCCACAGCACACGTCGCATACGTTCCCAGCCGACATGGCTCCGATCATGAAGCCGCGCGACTGGCGTCCTCCGACGGAGGAGGAGAAGGAGCTAGCAGCTAGCGAAGATGTTCGACTAGAAGCTGTGGGCGAGAAGGGAGTTAAATGGATGCTTGGCCTCTCTCTCTCTCTCCTTCTCTATCTTCCTTGCCACTTAAGGAAGAGAGAGAAGGCAAGAGAGAATCTAGGAAAGGAAGAGGATGCCAATGAGGTGCGAGGAAGAGATATAGCGATCACTATTTTTCTCTACGTGGACGATTCTTCGCCAGTTTTTTTATTTTATTTTATTTTATTTTATTTTTTCAGCGCAGTAAAATTAAATATATCTGTACCAAATCGCGATTTGGCAAGGGGGACAGGGACAGGCGACGCTCCACCCGCCGGCGGATTAGTCCGCGGCGGAGGAAACGTGTCGAGTAGCGAGCAGGCGGGAACAGTGCTCCGTGTTGGGGCGCCGCAGAGGATGGGAGTGTCGGGGGGACGCGTGGCGGTTGCGAGGGCCAGAGGTTTGCAAAGTGCAATGTCTGATCGGAAATGAATGCGGGAAATGGAGGCGATGGAGATCTTGTCGCTAATAAAATCTTTTAATCCGCCGCCTTGTCTTCGTTAGGATAGTAAATAAATTTAATATTTATGGATAAATTTAATATTTAATTTAATAAAAATTTATTTATATTTATTTAATATATATATAATTAATTAATTAAATAAATTTGAATAATTTGTTTAACTAAATAAATAAATTTAAATATATATATATATATTCAATTCGTTAATATTCGTGAACAACATTCATTGTGGCAAAAGGCGAAACGCTCGCCCCCAGCGCCCCCGCCAGTCCGTCCCAGGACCAACACGGAGGAGGTAAATCACGGGGCTAGGCTAGCCAACCCGAACAGTGACTAGTGCATAAGGGGGGCAGGAATCTGGCTACTAGCCAGGATTTGACCCCTAGATCTCATTGTGGCAATACCTCATGCACTAGCCAACAACTCATTGTTGATATTGATTGTATTATGAGTTTCATACGAAAATTATCGTTTGTGATGATTTTATTTGATTATATTTAAATGTAAACATAGAAAATGGACGAAAATGGGGAGGTTTTTTTTTTTTAATAAAGATTAGTGATGGATATTAAAATCCGTCGCTAATCTATCGACAGTTCCGTTTATCAAATTTACGACGAAGATTATATCCCTATCGCTAATTAGCAATGAATATTAATTTACCATCGCTAATTAGCTATGGATATTAATTTACCATTGCTAATTAGCAACGAATTTATATAATTTCGTCGCTAATTAACTTACGGAATTTAGATTCCGTTCAAATTATTAACGATGGATATTAACTTACCGTCGTTAATTAACGACGGATTTATATAAATCTATTGCTAATTTCATTTAGATTCCATATTAGAGTTAGCAACAGATATTAATCTTCCGTCGTTAATTAATAATAAAATTATGAAAATTCATCATTAATTAACTTACGGAATTTAATGACAGAATATATAAATTCATCGTTAATCACGACGATGTTATAGATTCCGTTGCTAAAATACGTTAGCGACCAAATTATAATCGACTGAATATATTTCGTAGCTGATTCATCGTTAATTGCATATAGTGATGGAATACTGCTATCAATATCAATTATGAGAGAATGGCGAAAGCGAAAGAAGCGCACCCTGTTCATTGCTTGCGGTGAAAACGATACTCCCAGTTCCCGGTCTCGTCGCCGAAGAGGCATTCGCTATCATGGTGGGACGAACGCGACCTGCGATGTCGGCACGGCCCTTTTTGACCACACTATGGGATTTCACCACCTTGACCGTGAGGGTGTGCCCTTATTAATCCACTGGCTTGAATATAAAATTGATGGCGTACTTCC
>JBBUKS010000002.1:7028109-7060789 GCA_038050645.1 Hedychium gardnerianum | reverse complement strand
TTATTGATAAATATAAATTATAAATTATATTCGTTAATAACAGTTCTTAATTTTTATTTATAAATATTAATGAATTGAATATATATTTAAATATATTTAAAAAATTATTTAAACTTATTTATTTAATTAATTTTATATTAAATAAATATAAATAAATTTTTATCTAATCAAACCTTAAATTAACTCACGAACCTTCATTCATATACAATCCTATTTATAAAGAACATTATTTAATTAATAATTTTCTAGACAATCAATTTTGAAAAGCATTCTAGTAAAATATAAGGATTTTTTGAATAATCATGAATAAATATTTTATTTAATAAAATATAGGTAAAAAAAGAAAAATAGTATCTGTATTTGTTGCAAAAGAAGAAGAAGAAAAAAAATTAGAGTAAGCCATGGAAAACAGACGGCAGCCCTTCAGAGCGTTTCCACATAGTAAATTACATATGGCTACGGACATTTGTCCGCAATAATTTATTTAAAATTAATCCTAAAATTTATTAAAATAATTATTTATATAAATATCAATTACATCACTTGTCACAATACTTACATTATACATTACAGGGATATTTAGTTAATTAATGAATGATAAATTTTTTACGATGAAATGAAGATTAATTTTTGATGATCTTAAAAAAAAAAATCCTTTCATTTTAAATTATTTAATATTGATTATAAATTAATTTTATAATTTACTTCCTTATATAATTTAAGAATAAATCTCATTAATCAATTTGATATTATAACGATTTATAATGGACAACATTGATAAATTATAGCGATCAAGGAAAATGTCAAACTAATTATTATTTTACTGGTAAATAGTGGAATGGATATTTTTTTGTAGGGAATGAAGATTTGAATCTAATAAGTTTAAATTATTTATAATATTGAATTTAAAATTGATTTATATTTTTTGATTTATTTTAATAATTAGTGGAAATATTCAGTGGGTCGAGATTAATTGGAAAATTAAGAATTGAATTCGAATGGTAAAATCTGAGTACACAGATTAAAGTCCCACGGGATAGCTACTGACTAATACATGAGGTGTTGTCATCATAAAGTCTTGTGGTCAAATCTTGGCTAATAGTCAGGTTCCTGCTCTCCTTATGTACTAGTTACTGTTCGGACTGGCTAGATTAACCCTCGTTATTTACATCCTCCGTATTGATCCGGGGATGAACTGGTGGGGGCGCTGGAATGAGCGTTTCGCTTTTTGCCACGCGAGTACACAGATTAAAAAATAAAATTGTGTATCCTCCTTAAATTTCATTGCTGATTATTAAAACGAGGAAGTATACAAGAGATTAGAAAACCATTTCCCTTTCCCATTCTTCGTTTTTAAATATTCCTCCGCATCCTCGGTCGCAGTACTCCCCCGAAACCCTTCGCGCTCCATCACCATGGCGAAGTAGGAGGCGAAGACCATTTCCGGAGCCATGGCGACCTCCAGGGATGTCCAGGAGATCATCTCCAAGCTATCGTCCGATAAAGCCAAAGCTCGAGAGGTGAGCTTCCTCCCTCGCACTGTCCTTTATACTCACTCTAATTGATACTTCTATCGTCTCCGCCAGGAAGGGGTAAAACTTTTGAGTAGCTGGTTAGAAGGTGAGCGATCGGTGGATTTCTGCAAGCTTCTAAGTCGGAACACCGCCAAGATCAAGTCGGATGAGATCCCACACTGTGAGTTGTTTGCAATGCAAGTGTTAGTTAGATTACAAATCGTATGACTAAAATATGCCGTTGATAGATAGTTGTTTACTTGGTAGAATGATCCAGTTGTTACTTAGGGTTTGGCACTTTCTCGTGGGTAAGGTCCAAAGTCGATCAAAGCAGGTAGCATGGGACTATAGGATGTACACCTGTAAATGAAGCACGAATAGCTCCTACTACGTGTTCAATAAAAACCTTGTGAAACATGCTTTTGCCAGTTGTTAGTAGTCTCATTCATAGTGCTATTATCCTGCCAGAGTGTGTGAATCCATGTCCAAATAGCTAGGATAGTAACAATCTTGTTCTGACTCTTGATTGAATGATGCTGACCAACATAACTGAAAGCATCTTTGTCATGTGAACTCTGTGGCAGGAGACATTTCCACCATACCACAATGGTAATGTCTTATTGCTCCGACATTCACCCCCAAACACCCTACCTCTTGTCTCATCACGTATTCTTGACATTCCAGATGCTTGTATCTGGAAGTATGTGTATGTAAGTAGTTTCTGGTCGCTGTGCCAGACACTGCCAGACACCAACCCACTCCTAGGTTGCCCCTCAATGCTTGATGTCCTGCTTCCCTGTGCATCTTCAATTCTCGAGTTTGATTCCTCTACAACCTGTATCTTCCAGGTAAAGTGCTTGATACCTATCTAGGTACTTTGCCAACTCAATCCTCTGTTACAGGTTTCTGCAAAATGTACATAAATAAAACAATCCCTCTCCATCATTATAGACACCATGTAGAATGCTATGTGAAGCTGTCTAGCATTACATTGATCCATCACTTAACAAAGTATTCATGCTATTTTTGAAAGTTGACATTGGCCAATTGCTGAATCTAAGATCCTATCTTGTTATGCATATTGGATTAAGTGTTTATTGTTCCAATGCAAAGCTGTTAGGTTATTACGAAGTCAAGGAGAAATATGGTCAATCCTTTTGATGCCAGCATGAAAGACTCTCCATTACCTCAACTGTAAATGCATTTTGTCTAAAATAGCATGTAAACATGGCAAAATTGTAAGATCACATTCAGTGGTCTTTCGAGAATTGAGATTGATACTTGTATATCCAGTTAATATGCACCTCATGCTCAAGTGGTAATTAAAGCACGGGATATCATATTAAACATGAAGAAAGTTATAGGGATGTGTGGATGAAATCCATCTGTCTTTTTCCTGATTAGTGTATTGTCTGCAAAGAAAAAACTAATTTTAAATTTCAAAATAAGCACCAACTCTAGGGTACAAAGATGGAGGTGGATGCTACTTCAACTGCTATTAATTTGGATTAGTACGGTGATCTAACCATGTTGTAAGGACATTTCTGGAGAGAAGAAATCATCCAGTAATATTGGTCATTGATTTTTGTCAATTTAGTGAAAAATTAATGATTGTTGGAGAATGCTGCAATATATCACTGCATTAACAATTGAGAATTGACTCAATACTTGTTGTTGGCCTACTTGTTAAGCACTTGTTTGAAGAGAAATATCAAAACTATATTACATTTCATATTTTATGAAAGTTACTTAAGATTGTTTATGTTTCATCTTTAAACCACAATAAGAGTTTGATCTTTGCATCCATGTGATTTTGTTGCTAATTTTGGCAGCTGAGACATGGCCTTTTCTAGTCACATTGCTCATGAGATGCATCTCGTCAGAAATTTCTACAAGCAAGAAACGCCCACCAAAGTTGATCTTTGCGAAGACTCTTCGAACTACAATTCAGTACGCAGAGGATGCAAGGATCTCAGGTATGCAGAAGAATGGTTTCAGATGATTTATCCATTTCCTGTTATCATGTGTTCTTGATACATAGCTTGTTAACATTATGTAGTCTTGAAGTTTTTATTTGAACTCCATCTTTTAACTATTGCTGAATCCTGTTTGCCATTAGACATTCAAAATTCCAGTTCTGGAAAAGAATAATAAGAAATTGATGGCAAAGAATTTAGATGTCGCATTTGAATTTATTGTCGAAGAGTTTAGTTGCCATTCTATGATTGATTGTTCGTTGCAGGCTTGTTGCACATTTCTACTTTATCTTTCCTTTGAATATGCATGCTTCAACCATATTTTCTTCAATTTAGATTGCTATACATGGATCATATACTAGTAAACTTATCAAAAGGCCCTTGAAGAGGGAAAACTACTAATTATAGGTTTTGCTTTATCTTTTTTAATGCAATAACAGTTTTACCAAATGATCATCAAATGCATAAATGAAAATTTTAACTTTTGCTTTATTATTTAATTAAACATCATCTTCTACCTCAAATTGCACCACCTCATTTATAGGTTTCATTTGATAGTGATAATTTGTTGGAATGCTTAGCACCAATATGTTAGGATTGGATAGCTATGACTATTAAGAAGCTTAGCTTAGATGCTAGCTAAATTAGTTGCTATGGTGTTGTTTGATATTTGAGAAAGTGGATGTGCAACTTAGTGAGTGACTTTACATCTTGTAACGTTAGTCACATCAAAAAAGCCATTTGCAAGTCATAGTAAGCACAGTGGCTAGTGACCAAATGCTCAATGCTTTTGGCCTGATTCTAATTTCTTACCCTTAACTCATTTTCATCACTTCATTATATCTAGAAACAGTTTTGTCAAGCATGTATTTGTTTTTGTAGATATTTTAGAAGCAGAAACCTGTATTTTTATGATTTAATATCTTTTGAGAAAATATGTCTTGTTGCAGGAAACAATTTTCTTTTATTTTCTGTTGTGAAAGTGGTATTCAATCATGCACTGGATGTTATTAAGGATGTTCCTAGCTATCAGTTAGAATACAGCAGCATTCTTAGGCATCTTCTAACTGTCAAAGAGTACCGATATCAAATGAGGAAGCGGGTTTATTGCGGTGGGTGTTTCTTGTAATAGCTCTTGCAACCATTTAAAACAAACGCTATAAACTTTCATGTCATTGACACTCTAGATCTCTCTGCTAGCAGGTCTAGTAGTTCTCTACACCACAAAATTGGGTACATTGATGGATGTGAATCCTAGCCAGGCCAGTTCCAATGAGGATAGTTTCCGCACTATCGTAATTCTTTATGTTCTCTTAGAAAACCCACCTGGTGATTATCCAGATAACATTAGAGAAGATGTTGTGCAGACATTTACAAATTTTTTCTCCAAAGTGCGGTAAGTAGTATCTTGTTGGTTCTTGATCTCGTCATATTCTATATGCTTGTACTACTCAAAACAGAACTAATACTGACTTCAAAACAAAGATAACTATCAAAGCTACTAGTAATGTTGAGTTTCCAACTGGATATAGTATGAATCTTTTTCTTAGATCCCCTATTCAAATAACTATAAAAAATACTTACTAGTTCACTCATAAAGGAACTATCATTGTCAACCTCAAAAATATGAATTTCAATATCAAAAGATATGAGTAATGATCACCATTACTATACCTAACAAAAAAAAGTGTTGTCAGAGATCAAACATCAAATATTTCTGATATCAAATACACTTTTGGAGCTGTTCAGGAATGAAGGGAAGATTTTAAGGAAACTCATGGAATGCCTGAATACATACTTGTTAAGAGATGGTCCGAATCTTGGCCATCAGGCTTTGGAGATTCATTCTGCTGTGAAGGAAATTATATTCAGGTGTTGGCTTACCACTCATGATCAAGGACTAAAGGTTGCCATAATCTCTTGAACCTTTGTGGCTACTGATTTTTGGAATTTAATTGATAAACTTTGTACATGGAATATCTCCTCTTTGCAGAGTTCCTTTATTAATTATATGAGGATTCAGCTAAGCCTGATTCGAAGTTTATCAGAAGGAGCTCCAATTATAGAACAATTTCTTGATGTTATCACCAAAGAATTTGACCATGGCATAAATGTTGCCGGAGTGCTTTGGTTAGTCGTAGTTCTTTGCTCAGTTAACCTTCTACTGCTTTCTTATGCTAACATTGCCTTCAGGTACGATGTATCTAAAGATGATAAATCTGGATCTCTTGGTAGCATTAGACAAAGCCTCATGGAGCTTGCAGCCACTGTTTTCTATCAGGCAGTTACCTCAGATGACTAGTTCTTCATGCTCCTTTTAAATTTATTTTTCAATAATTTCAGATTTTGATCTTTGCAAAATCTTATTATCCTCCAGGCCTCCAGAATTAAGTGCAAAGTGACTTGTAATGAGAGTAATGAGAAACGGTTGAAGATGGAGCATGCTGCTGGTCGTGTTAAGGATGGGATCATGAAAGCTTCTTGTCTATGGTAAATACTACCTTCAATGGAGAGATGCTTGTCGGCATCTTGTTTCAGCATTCAACTTCTTATTTTATGAATTTCTTAAAAGAATTGAGTCTCCATACGAAGTAGGAATTCTCATTTAATCCCTAGAATAACAAATCTGGTTTTAAATGTTCTATTATTAATTTATTGCTGTTAAAGATGATTGGTTAAACACTTATTTGAAAAGCTCAAGATTTTAAGAAAGAACAATTTATCTAAATGGACCATCACACTTGTCCACATGACACTAATGGGTGTGGAGCATCCTAGCTTCAACACTTCCTCATGCTGGGCATGAGGAATGAGCCCAACTATATGCATGTATATGTTTGATGTGTAGGATTCAAACTTTGGACGTCCTGCTTTGTTAATCACTTATTCCAAAGCTTGAGTTGCGCAGAAAGAGACCAATTTATCTAATGGATCACTACATTCATTCACGTGTGATTAATAGTTGCAGAGTAGCCTAGTTTCGTCGATTATCTTATTCTTCCTTGTATTAGTGCATATGTCACGCAACATCCTTGTAAATTTTACTAAAGGTCTTTCTGACCTATATTTTTCTACTTTTTAGATGAAGGGTAGCCTTGACGCAAAGGTAAAGTTGCTGTCGTGTGACCTAGATGTCATGGGTTCGAGTGTCGGAAACAACCTCTTGCAATAAGATTGCGTACAATAGACCCTTCCCAGGACCCGCTTTAGCAGGAGTTTCATGCACCGGGCTGTTTTTTTTTTTTCTTTTTTTACATGAAGAGATCCTGTGTCCTTGCATAAACTGCCCAATTTTTCAATTGGAACTTGTATATATGCAGTGCATGGACACATCATATATACTTGCATTTGGTAGGTTCACCAAATCATGAAACAGTAGCTTGTATAAATTTGATTATTTTTATGCTGATTTGCATTTTTTCAGTCATCAACTAATCAGTCTTTATGTTTCTATTCCAGTGGAAATTCTACTTCGGCTATTACAAAGATAAATAAGAATGTCTGATTATATCTTTACAATTTGTTCTGTAGTCCAACCAAAACTGATGTTTTACAGTTTGATTCTGCAATCAATTGGTGACATAATTTTTACTGATACTGCACTTATGATTGTGTTCTAACTTCTAAGAGTATTGTTTTGACTAAACTATCTTCTAGCAGTTCTAATATCTTATACCTGTTGCTTATTGAGCCAATTTTTGTTGAGAATCTTAACTCCAAATTTGACTTTATGATATATCTTTGACCTTGTATTTCAGGAACGGGGCATTTTATTTTCTTATTCATAATTATGGTCTTCGACTGGATAAGACCTTATTAATCTATTGGTTTGAAGGTGCGATTGAAGGTTTGAAAAGGTATTCTGTGATGTATAGTGGAAATTTGTTAATGCATTTGAAAAAAAAGTCTTAGAACTCTTGTTATCTCTATAAAATGTATTCTGTGATGCATAGTTGACATTTACTATGCACTTGAAAAAGTCTAAAACCTCTTGTTACCTGTATTGAATGTCTTTTAACATTGTTCTTGTGTACTCTCTTTGTAAAGGACTCTCCTATGCATTGAGTTTACTCTCATGCATGTAGCTTGTTTCCTTCCCATATTAAAAGTGGCTTAAACAAATCGGTTATGAAGATTGGAATAACATGAGAATATATATCCACTAGGTGGTTTGCATAAACTCTAATTTGATAGTAGTTTAAGGTCAAGTGCTGAATGATGGATGCAGTGAAAGTCTTTGTATGTGGTATTATAAAAATGAATAGGTTTTTAGTATTTCCACACCAAAACATGATTTCTCCATTTTCACTATGGTATCATTTAATTGCATGTTCTTGTGACAGATTCTTTTCAGTTAATCTTCTAAATGAGAAATTATTCAAACAAATTCAGATTTTATTATAGAGTAAGTTCTATCAGGTTCACTTTATAAAGAAAGAATTTACCTAATGCCACATATACAGAAATCCATACAGCATTTTATCATCTGGAGTTTATTCTTTTCTTGTTGCGTTGTAAGAGTTAATATTATAGTGTAAGGACTAATACTGTGAATCATTCAATAAGATTAAATTCTTCAGAACATTGCTAGACACAAATGAATAGAGTGATATTTAAATCATAGAGCAAAGATTCCATTTTTGTCATTTCATTTGTAAACATATACTATTTTAATTATATTAACTGGATTACTTTACAGTTTTTGCAAGCTTTCAAATTTCTATATTATGGAATAAATCTAAATCAAAAACTCAAGCCACCTTTTTCTTCTCTAAGGTTTGCCTTATATTGGGGTCAAGTACAAGAATCTGACACCACGTTGATTGGGAGATAAATAGATTATATCATTCCAATCTGATTCACATCTTGCTTATTTGACCACCTTTTTCATAAGCATGACTTATAGATTGCACAACCATCTTTCTCATAAGAAAAATATATGGAACACAGTACGATCATTTGTATCTACTAGGAACCTCAACTTCATATCTGCTAGGGCTGTAGTTGCACCTTTCTTTCCTTCTATCTTATCCAAGTTTTCTTAAAGATATTATGTTTATATTTTTCTTTTGACTTCCTTTTGTGATACTTAAGTAGCTTATTTGCCTAGATAAAGATTGAAATTCCTTGTCTTTTCAGGATACTAGGTGGTTCTACTTTGAATTCACATGATGCACTTCTTTGGCTTTTACGGTATTGCATGCAATCCTTATAAGGGCCACAGTTTTTTATTTTTTATGTTTATGCTTTCTTATTTCCTAAATCCTAACTATTTTCTGTCTACCTAAAATGTTTATTTCCAGCAATTGGGTTCATTAGATCCTGAATCCTTCAGTATCCATATGCAATGATGCGTGTTACTCCTATTTTCTATCCTTTTGCTTTCGAATTGGCTTTTCAGAAGTATTCCTAATCCTATCAGCTTGCTGTGTTGGTAGGATAGACATACATATTACATAATCTGGTCACAAACTTTGGACACCATTAATTCATTGTTACTGAGCCATTGTTTGTCATAGCTACCCATGGGCGTGTTGGAATAGATTATCTTGATTGTTATGAACATTACATATTTACATCATCATCTCCTGACATCCACCTATCATCTGTCGTCTTTTCCTTAAAAGGTTATTCTGATGTGATCATAGATCTTTGTCTTTTGCCTCACAGGTAGTCTTTGCATGGATGCCAAATATTATCTTTAGTTTCTTGTTGGTTACACTGATTTATTATCTTACAATTTGTTTATCATGATTTTTTACATCAAAACCACTATGAAGGGCATTGCAGGGATTTTCATCTGTGTTCCTGTTTCATGGTTTCCATCACCTAGAAGAGCGTCCCAAGAACTCATGGTTCACCTCAAATGAGGTCATTTCTTGCATAGGTTTAGAGTTTTTTTTCTTGTAACAATATTGATGCAGTTTCCATGTCTGATCCATGTTAAACTTATGCGATTTTGAAATATAAAAATAATCAATTAATCTAGTGCCCCAAAATATTCAAGCTGATTGCTTTATAATTATAAAACAGTTCATTTAATACAATGTCATCGAACACTATTCCAGCGTAGCATTTTTGTAAGATTTTGCAGTGTATCATACTAGAATTTTATCTTTTATGCTTTCAATCTGCTTTAAAATCTATGTCATGTGTATGTTTAAAATGATTTCATTATATGAGTTCTCAATAGAAACTTAGAATCTTTTCCAATGTATCGCTCATGACAACTTGAAGATTTTCTCTTACATAAATTGCTTTTGTTAATTAACATGAGTAATTGTAGATGATATGATATCCACTTGTCCCTCAACATATATCTATTTATTTATTATTATTCCTCCTTTCATGTGTGTGTGTATAGTTGACTAGAATGCTTTAAACTTGAATTGAACAGGTAGGACTTGAACATAAGACCTCTTGCTGTGCTCTGATGCTATAATCATTCTCAAAAATTTGAGTTGTTAGGAAATGAGCCAATCAATATATTTATATATTAATATTAAAAGAAGACGTGCTAGAGGAGGTAAAGGACTGGGAGGTCAGAACTAACACCTGTTTTGTCTTGATTGTTAAATGAGATTCTTAGGCATGCTTGAATCTCAAGAGGTCCCTATCTATGGTTGTGTAGTTGGAGGTAATGGAGAGGAGACGGAAAAGAACTCCAAATTCATTTACTTGGAATGCTACTGCTGAAAGGGAAGACGAACAGAAACTCAACAATAGATTAAGATGTAAACTGCAAATTGAAAACCTGAAAACTGCAAAACTGATTTAAAAACGTAAAATTAAAACTGATGCAAACACAGGTTACAAACAAGCACTAATTTACAACTTTTGTCAACTCTACAACTTGGTACAAACACAAGGCTATGAACTCCTGGATACTGATACAAATATAACATTTGAACCTATATCAATGTTCAATAGAAAGTTCTCAGATCAATTAAAATATTGTTATGCAATGTTCCATGATTTTCAAGAAGAGGCGTTTTTGGAGTATCAGAGTTCAATTGAATTTAACTCTTTCTCTGATTTGTCAACATTATGCATGTTTATTTCCCAATGTAATGTTATGTTGGTTTATCATTATTATGAATGCTTTTTCCGAATGTGCTATTTTCATTAATTTTTATTAATTCCTTTATTGATATATGTCTGATAAGCTTAATTTATTTTATTTTAAGATTACAAATCTCAGAAATTGTTGGCAAGAGATTTGGAGTTATTTGATGCGGGGATTACTTGTTCTGAGTAGTTTCTCTTCTATTGTGAGTAAAATTTTGTAGTTATTTCATAACATGCTATTGGGCACTTTTGTGGTCCTTCATTAACCAAGTGGGCAGTTATTGTTCATGACATTGTTTCTTTGTAAAGATTATGGTCCTAAGTAAACTAATTGGGTCATTCATGCAGATTGATGTTTCTTTGACACTACTTGGCAATATGATTGAGAGGGTAAGCTTCTTTTACCTAATATGGAACCTTTCTATATGTTTGCTTTGACTAGATTTTTTGAGTTATATTCTGAAATGAATTTTTGGATATCGCTCACATTTGTTTTTTTAATCTTTCAGGATCAAGTTAGTGTAATTGCAGTTCCTCAAGATATCTGGGATTTGAGGACATTTAAGCACATGCCTACAGTGTATGTGTTTCCATGTAACAATATTGCACTGCAAGAGTTTGTTGATTTTGGGAATCCATTTTTTGTTTTTAAAATTTTCTATCCAATTTAATTAAAAACTTTGAGATGAAAATTTTTCTTTCTTTTTATTTTTTAAATTAGATTCTGTTTGGTATATCTTAATAAGAAAGTTCTAAAAGAGATGAAAGTTATAAATCTTGTTTGGAAAATAAACTCACTTTTTATACTCATTTTTAAGGGGGAAAAATCTAAATATGTTTGATTTGAAACATTTTCATAGTAAAAATAATTCTAGTAATTGAAAATCTTGTCCAATTTATTATTTTGCAAATATATCTATAAACTATAACAGATTAGAATTATATTCAAGCAATTAATAAATTAACAAGATAATAAATTATATTAAGTAGATAAATATCCTTATAATTAAAATTTTGTCTTTATTATTAAATAATTTAGTAATAAAACATAAGGACTGAAATTATCAATGAAATGCAAAGTGTAGTTTTTATGAAAAATATATAAGGGTGAAATAAAAGCAAACAAATCTTAGGTAAAAAATTTAAAATTTTTAAAAATATGTGGGTGGTGTAAAATTCTGAACTGAAATTATAAATATAAAAAATTAGAGCTTTGCATCAAAGATGTGATTAACTTGTATCTTCGTTGAGGTTGTCTATTAACTCTTCTTATAATTAGGGTTTGGCATCATCATCAAGTCTTTTACTGTCACAATATTGTTGCTTTAATGCTTATCTTTATCATGTTCCTTGAGGAGTTTTGCTTTTTATTTTTGTGTAATAAGTTGGACATCAATCAATTTTTGTGACAATTGAGACAATTCTGCATCAAGAACACTGCCATAGTAAGTTGTATTAGACTACTTGGTATTTTTTTATATAGCCTTTTGTCCACATTATGCACCGTTTGAGTAGTATGTATCAAGTACTGAATCTCTGAGCTTCCTTTAATTTTTTTTTTATTTCATTGTGAATGAACAATGGTTGGAATTGGCAACTGCAGGTCTACATTGTACTTTGTTACATGTTATTTTTCACGAGGAGGTGCTAAGGTTTGTGTTTCTTTATTTTGTATTTTCTTAGTACATTTTTCAATTGCTTTTATTTTTTCGTGGTGTAAGGATTAATGTTTCTTCCATGACTACTTTCAACTGATCTTTTAGGACTGAATATAATCTGGCAAATTGTAGTGTAGCCAAATCATGTCATGTCGTCTAAATATTAGTTTCTTCTTGGCAGCAGAAAAGGACATACTTTGTTGGTTATATAATTTTGTTGTATGACTTAGATGTACTTGTTACTGACTAAAACATTCTGTAGCTTAAGAAATATCCTTGTTTGTGTTTTTCTCTCTGCTATTCTTTCAAGAAAGTGTTGCATCTGTGTATTCTTCTGTTTTCTGATTTATGTTCCAAATTTATTTTAATTTGTGCTATCAATTGTCAAATTTCGTCTTCAGGCTTTAGCTATGTAATGCAGGGTGATGTTCGTGATGTTTTGTATCTTAGAAAAGATTTGCTTAGAGCAGTTCTGGAGATATTTGAGATGAAGGTTTGTTCCTTGTATTATATCTTAGAGGATCACTTTTGCCATAGTAGTTGCTCTATCATCCTTCATTTGCGTTTAAAATTATTCACAAGCATATAGACATGTTTTACCATTATATAGGTCTATATATTTCTAAACATAACTTCACACTTGACACCGTGTGATAGCTGGTATTTACTTGTAGCTTCCTAATTTTCAAAGAGGTTGCTGACATAGCTCCGTAGGTATTAACCTAAAAAAAAGCTCCTTCACAATCTAATAAGAACTATTAGTACATGGTCTCCTTGGTTGTAGAGGACAAGAATATCTTAAAAACAAAATTATTCTATTTGGTATAGCAAGATAAAAAGTACATATTGCTTTCAATGCTCAAACTGAGCCCAGGCTTTGGAATTTTTCCTTCCCGCTTTACAGTTTGTCAATTTACTCTAATCTTGCTAAAAACAAGTCAAAAGGGCATTCTATTTGGTCGTCTCTGTTTTCACATGTACAAATATCATATGACTCAAATTCATTGATGTCCTCATTTGGTGATCCAAAAAATCTATTCACATTATGAACCAACCTTGTTGCCACAGTGCATTCATAGAGTTGTGTGAGAGTCAATTCACATTGCAAACTTACTTTGTTATGATGGTACATTCATTCAAAATTGGTCCTGTTCATGTTGCATTCAAATCGAAGCACAAAAAGAGAGGTTATTCTTTTAGTCAATACAAGCTGTTTCCATCTGCAGATTGAACTAATTTCGGTAAAATGATTTCCGTTTAGTATAATCTATCGCAGCATGCGCAAATCCGTCGTAAGTGTTGCAACATTCAGTATAAACAAATCCAGTCTCGCAGAGCACACATGAAAGCACATAATCAAGGAAATTACTCAATAAGTTAATTTTTTATCTGTAAAAGAAAATTGCATATCTTTGATGCTAATAGGAAGCATTATATAAGAAAATGCCATCGGCCGTCTTCCTTCTTCAGTTAGTAACCATCACAGAGTTTGATAAAGAATTAGCTTAGCAAGTGCAAAATAGCGGCAAGTAGTTTAAATTGAAATTTATTTTGCTCAAAGTATCAGAGCCCTGGTTTCTGTTCTTGGTGATGAATCAATCATACAGCCACATTTGAATTACATTTATCAATGAGGGGACTACCTAGGCCAAGAAAAAACCCTAATAAAATTTCCCCATAAACTTCTTCATGATAACAGAACCAAGTTCCACTCGCACTGCTCTTCCCTAAGATGCCCTTTATTCTCTCCCTGGTGCAACTTATATAGATTAATAAGTATTGGGGTTTTATTACTATTAATAATCTAATGTTGACTTTAATTTAATGTTATAATTAATTAATCTTTATAATGTTAGGCTTAATATATATATATATATATATATATATATATATATTAAATATACAAAATAGTTAATTATGTTTATATATGCTTGGCGTAAAAGGATCCATATAGCCGACCCCACATCGTGGGATAAGGCTCGGTTGTTGTTGTATGCTTTGCGTTTTATAATTAATTAAGCTTTATTAATGATATATTAATAATGATTAAATATTTAATTGTGTTTTTATATCAACTACCTTAAATTTAATATTAATTTTTATAGGTTTATAAACTATTACAATGCCATTAGCTTAATAATTATTTAATACTGTATACTTAGTTAGTGTGTAGTTAAATATATTTAAATATCAGTATATATTAACTAACTTTAGTTTTAATATTAATTTGCTGAATTTATAGTTTATACTTAGTTATATGAATTATATTCTTTATCATTTAAATTAGCTATTAAATTAATTTGATTCAGATGATATAGCTTCACAACCTGTTCTTGGAAAGCAAACAAGCTATGCTGAAAGAGATTAAAGAAATAGAATTACTATGAAATCATTTCATGCTTCAACCTATGTTGAAGCATGCCAATTGTTGACACGGCACGGTGAAGAACTGTATCATTGTAGTCAAGTTTTAAACTTTGTCCTGATTTAGAGTTTTGGTTAGAGGCTGAAACAATTGTTGACATGGCACGGTGAAGAACTGTATCATTGTAGTCAAGTTTTAAACATTGTCCTGATACAGAGTTTTGGTTAGAGGCTGAAATAATATTATTTTTGAATGGTATTGTTTCATTTCGATTGGGTGCTGGTTGCTAAAAGTAGGAGATAGGAGGAGGTTGACAAAGAATAGTATGAGGTAGACGAAGAAGGGGCGGATAATGCGGTAGAGGAGGAGGTGGACAAGGTAGTGGAAGAGAACTTTCCATAGTATCGCTGTGGAACCTTACTCTACTTTGCTACTCCTTTGTTTTGTTGCTCATGGAGGAGGAAGGCAGGCAGTCGGCTCATGATTCCTGTGGCATGTATCTCATGCCTCGTTGCATGCCGACTGGTAGGCCAATTGAAAATTTTTGCTTGTGCAGATCAACATGGAATTAAATTTGATTCCTTGGTTCTAGCCAAGTACTGAATCTTTGATACAAAATGATACTTTAAATATTGCTGTATAGTATCTTAAGAACACTCTTAGAAACAATGTTTTGTATCAGTATTGTCATCATGTTCAAATTGTGAGATATATTGATGTTGGTGGGGAAGTTTATCCATAATAGAAGATCCGCATCAGGTGTTATTACATTGTTTTGATGGGCAATTTAATCTCTTGGTATAGCAAGAAGTAAATTCTAATAGCCAGATTATAGAACTATGAGCCAATCATCATGTAAGTTCATAATTCTTGATTCAATTAGGACATGTTCCTCTCAAGTTGATGAAGCTGTATTATGACAAACAAACTGTGCATGCAGCCTTTAATCTATTGTTCCATCAGTGAACAAAATTTATGTAGAGTGAATGCACTTCATTTGTGTGGTTGATGGTAAAAGATTTGGCAACCAAATCCTTAAAGAGTTCTCGAATTGGATATACTTTTGAACTGGCTTGCTTGAGTGTAAGGAACCTCTTTGTAGATGAGGGACCTATATGTTAACACCACCTATCTCTGGGTTTCAATTGTAGAATTTACTTTATTTTAATGCAAATTAAAATTTCTCTTTTTAACTTTTTAAACCTCTTTACAACTTGCTGGATACTCAGCAAAGAGAAGAAAAATTACAAAAAGGTTGCCTAGTCAGTGGGAGCAGTTTAGCATTGTAATTTTTCAGGCCAGGTATTCATTGCATTTTGTTGGTTGGGTTATCATCACCAGACGACAAGAATCTCACTAATAATCTCTTTCTTCCACTGTTCCACTTGCCACCTAACACAATCATGTGTCGTTCCATAAGCAATTATTGGTAATTGTTGGTCATTTTTCCTAATTCTCTCTGTACTTGTCTCATATCAGAAGTTTATTTCTAAGGCAAAATGAGCTTGAGAGTTGCAGGTTTGTTTGTATGAGTTACATTTCTTTTCAATTATAGAATTCTCTATATTGCTTATTCATATTGATTCTGCATTCTTTTCCTGACATGTATATTTAAAAACTTGAAGAATGGTATGATAAATGTGGGTGTTTATGTTGGCACCGCTATCAAATTCCATTTGTGAAGTCTCTGTTTGTATGTTTTGGAAGAATATTCAACCTTGCCTGCCTTTTATATTTCATTTCTAGGTCAACTTTTTCGGCTACTGAACTAATACTTCTTAAGTTGCAGCAAGCTGGTGTATGGAATGCACAAATGGTTGCACTCGTTCCTAAGGCTGTATTTTCTCTTTGTGCTGGTACTGTGTCTCCTGTTCCTTCTGGACATTTATCCATGGCTCCTAGATCTTGTGAGGACTATGCCGAGGTTATGCTACTTTTCACTTTTTTATCTATATATTTGTTTCGTCAGTCATTTATTCTTAGGACTGATTGCTATTGGAAAGGCACTCATGCCTTGCTCCATGGGGCATTTAAATATTCCTTACATCATCACCATGCCAAAGGAATCTTGATATAATCTGTTGCTTATACATTTCTTAGGCATTTTAAAAAAAGTTCAAAAAGAATTTTCCCATATATTTCATTTCTTGTAATGTCCAACTTTCCAGCATAAGATAGTTGCCTATGTTTCAACAATTCTTGAAGTAGAGCTTCACATATGTGACTGGAAAACCCAAGTTATATTGGTAGAGTATCAAAATTGGTACCAAATACTTCAGCAGTATGTTGCATTGTAGCTTGATCATGTGTCTAAAGATCTGAGATCTTGACGCATTTTTCCAAAATTCAGAGACAACAAGAAAAGTGTGAATGACTTCCATAATTGTTTTAATAGAATCAGTTTTTGCTTTAACAAAGAGGAATAAAGCAACAAGAAAAGTTGAATGAGTTATAAAGTGTCTCTTAAATATGGATGAGGTGTTAAGGAACCAACTCCATATAGCTATCAAGTAGTAAAGAGAAGTGTTGTGTAACAATAGCAAATTGGTATGATACCATAGAATACCCTTGCATTGATCCCTTCCTACTCCCAAAGAAGTTTACCATATAGGTATATTATAGACCATGACTGAACTACACAAAATTCTATCCATTTAACATGCTTCCCAAGGAATTTTTGTCTAGCAAGAAGAGCTTATGATAATCTACTTATTCTCATTCTTTGGGAGCTTAAATCTGGATGCTATTTATAAGGAATAGCTAGTCACCATGGATTAAATCTTAAGTCGTGTTGACAGGGATGATCGTAATTTTTGTTTTGCTTGGAGAACAATATTTGATTTTGGCCGACACATGTACATTACTACTGAGTGCCCGTGGCCGGTGCCGGCCATGCCACTTGAAACCAAGTGATTTTTAGACATGGATTCTTCTGTCTAGTTCTAACCATTAGGAAGAGAAGAGGTTGGGTAATGTAGAGACTTGTACTTTTCTAGAGGCAAAGAGCATCAATAAAGAGGAGGATAGGTAGGAGCAGCCATGAGCTAGCACTTGAGGTGGTTGTGGGAATTTGACCATGACCGACATGAAGAGCTGAGTGGGGATAATAGAACTAGATCATAAAATTTTAATTAATAATTAAGAAATTATTATGACATATATAATTATATCTAATAAATACTTTACATAAATTATATCTTATATATCTAATCAATATCCAAATAAATATATTAGGTTAATATGTTTAATCTTTTAAATTAATTTATTGAAACTATTCAATCAATTGAAGGGGAGCTTTGGTGCAATAGTAAAGTTGCTGCCGTGTGACCTATCACGGGTTCGAGTCTTGGAAATAACCTCTTGCAAAGCAAGTAAGGCTCCATACAATAGAACTTTCTCCAGGATCCCGCATTGGCGGGAGCTTCGTGCACCGGCCTGCCCTTTTAAACTATGCAATCAATTGAATATCAATTATTATTTAATTAATTAACATAATTGAATTGCTCAAATATGAACAATTATTGTCTCAAAATCATTCTAACATGACACAACATAGTACCACTATACCTTGCCATTCTGGTCAAAAGACCAAAAGTCCATCAAGATTTTCAAACCTCAGTAGTTACAACAAAATAGTATCATGAATATTGCCTTTTGTCAAACTCTAGTTGGCTATCATTGATAATTTTAGGGAAAGCCATTTGAAGTATGTTTGAGATAATGTTGACAATATCATAAAGGACCTTGTAAATTGTTTGTGGTCTGTCTTCTGCAAAGAAGATAGAGTTCTTCGTGGTTACAAGTGTTGCGAAGTTCGCAAATTGCTAGGCTTCTTCTTCTTGCGTACTAATGGCAGGCAGTACAACTGACCTCCATAAGCAGCTTGCATATAACAAAGTAGTTCTCGACAGCAACTCTTATAGAAGTATGTTAAAACCATCAATCGAATAGCCTTATTATCATTACAATTAAGAATTACATTTTTCAATGTCTATGGTAGAAATTAAAGATTGCAACTTCTTGATTGTAGTAGCGGATACCAATTTTAATACTTCAAATACTGAGGGATCTTTGTATTTTTAATCATTTAGACCATGAAATTACTTATTGGCTTTAACAAGTATACCTTGTTTTCTGAGTGATAAATTGTTACTAGTGTGGACAGATGCTTCTGATGACGTATGAACTGGAACATCTTGAAAAAGTTTTAGAATGTTCTGTGGAAGCTTTGGCAGAAATTAAATGTGTACCTTCCTCTAAGGTGCATTATTTCTTCATTCATTTTGATTCTTCATTTACTTTTTGAAATTATTACCAATCATTATTGGTATCTTTCAGGAGAAAACAAGCTGCCATAGTTGTGTACGCCTTCCCAATCAGATCAGACAACCATTGATTCATGAACTTAAAGAACACCTTGCTGATTTTGTAACTTCAAATTCCAACTTAGCAGAGACTTCTCTTTCATCTCAATTTTATTTGTGTTCCCTTTTGTGTAATAGCATCTACTATTCAATAATATCAAGGTTAGCTCTTCTTTCTGATCTGTTTGTGCATAGTTCTTCATTAATTGATATTGTTGTTGCTTTCCCCCTTTTTCTCTCTTGGTTATGAATCATTTCCTTCGTTTGTGGTAACATATTATGTTCTTTTATTTCTGTATTGATTACTGGAGCAGGCACTATGAGAATTCTGCTCTTTGAAGCTTCTCAATTACACTATTTGTTGGTTGTTTTTCAGCCCAATTGTTGAGTTATGTGTTGGCATGTTGTAGTGTCAGACTGAAACTGTAACCTGGTTATTGAGTTAGATTGCCACTTTATCTAGTACTTTATGTTATTTCCTGCCCTTGTTTGATTGACAAAAGCATTGCATTTTATGCATATAGAATTTGTTCATTGTTGTAATGTAAAAGGTGGGGTTTGTGATGGCTACTATCAATTACTCTCAAGATAACCATCTCTGTTATTGCATATCAATATTTTTTGCATAAACAGCTGATGCATTCTATTTGCTTGCTGTTTGTATTCCTTTTGTAGGATAACAGAAGGAGATAAATCTGTCATTCATGCTAAGGTTATTGAGTATATTTTAATGATTCTGGATCATATTCTTTTGGTGGTAGAGGATAGATGCAACGAATTGAGATGCTACAATTCTGTTAATATTGGTTTTGTGCTCGACTCTGCTGGGTCCACTGCATCCTCTCTGTGTAGCTTGTTGTCCTCACCACTATTTAAGTTTTTGAGTGGCAATGACGGTTCTGTTTGCCACCTACTTGTCAGGGTCACACATGCAGTTGAGAAACTGTTGAATGCCTATGGAAAATTATTCAATGTGTTGTCAAATGTTTCAAGCAATATGCATGAGACAGATTTTGACCATCTATCTATATCATCTATGGATTCTTCACAATGTATAATTGCTGAACATAGTGCCAGAATTGTCGATATGGAGCTTGATGCTGATGTATCTTTAAAAGATGTGGATCTTGTAGCACTGCATGGGAATAAAAATTCCATTTCTTCAACACCTTTGCAGTGGAAGCTAGAATTGGTTTCTATCATTTCAGATTTTTATGCAGCATTACCATGCCGTACATGGGAAATCTTGTCTGAGATGGTGGGGAAAGAAAATGACTCTAAGGTAGCTTCTTTATCTTAAGAATAAAATTTCTCAATTTATTTCTCTTTGTACAATAATACAATTTGGATTGTAACTGAGCTTCCAATTTGACTGAGCACTCAATTTGTTTGCTATTGTAGGTTCGTGAAAATATTTTGTTTAACCTTTGCAAGCATTTTGCTGGTCCTTCGGGAAGTTTATCTGCCTTGGTATAGCAAACTTATTATTTGCATGATCAATGAATTTTTATATTTGTATTTTTGGTATAGATTGATGATTTGTATTCTTGATATTTGAGCAGGTTAGTTTGATAAGTGACTTTACAAATAAGGATGGAATTATGAAGTTTTATAACAGAAATATTTTGACTTGCATTAATGTTCTGTTGAAGTCGTTGGAGTCCATTTACTCTAGCAGAAATTCAAAGAAAAATAGTCAATTATCCAATGAAAGCATGCCATTTGAGGTATGGTTTTACAGATTGAATGCTACCATTTGGGCTTCGTTCTCTATTGAATGGTGACATTGAAATAGTTGTTTCTAAAATGCATAATTTATAATGGGTTTCTTATTTTTTACTTTGGGTATGAATTCTCATATGTGGCCTTGTCTTTTGAATTGTTCTATTACTTGATTCATTTGACTTATTGGAAAGTTGTCTATTTGATAATAAATTCAGCACAAATCCTTAATGATTTTCTAACCTGTGTATCAGATCATGCCTGTAATCTGTAATAACTTGGAAAAAGTTGCAGTATGTTGGCTTAATTTTTAAACAATTAGGCGAAGCTTAGGTTTTAAATTTTTGTTGACTCATGGTGGATTTGTTGGGATTGTCATTGTTTTGCAATATAGTCAACATTTCTTGTCAATTTAACTAATCTTATTTAGTTCTTGTTAAAGCATAATTAAGCACAAAAACGTGAAGTTTTACCTCATGGATTGGTGGACATTGTCATTGTTTTGCAATATCGTCGATATTTTCTTTTGTAGCGACACTATGTTGTATGCTTGTAAAAGCTTAATTAAACACAAAAAACACGAGGTACTTGTATTTTTTGTTAGGTTTTTTGTTTGTATGATTAATACTTCTGGTGTATGAGGATTTTTTTTATTACTGTGCCATTGTTTTTTGATTTGTAGCTATTTTTTACATTCTTTCATAAATATGATTTCTTTGATGATATGTTTCCCATGGCATTTACAGGATTTGAATTCTCTTTGCAACATCCTTAATGCAATTGCTGAGGTTGGTCTTGCAGATTGGTATGCTCGTATTGAGCTGATAAATTGTATTAGTTGTCTTGTTTTGATAGAGCCTCAATCTGCCCAGGTGATCTTCTTGTTTTATCATTTTTTAGTGCATCTAAAAATAATAATTCTATTCATAATTAATCTTGCATGTGTCATATCAGGTTTTGATTGAAAGACTTCTGGTCATGCTTCAAGACCCTGATTATCGTGTTAGACTCTTTTTAGCTAGAAAGATTTCCCTCCTTTTTCAGACATGGGACGGGCATAATGAGTTGTTCGATGACATTTGGTATATGTTTTTTTTTCCTTTTCATCTTTGTGATTGGACTTATCTGACTAGTATGTTAGATTTAGTAATTTTGTTTTAAGTGAATTAACTAGCTTCAAAGATTAGTTTCATAAGACTGATTGTCATTTGGGCTTCCATCTTGTTCCTCAATATACTTAATCTATCAACATTATTGTATCATAGATCACCGTACATCATAAAGATTATAATAAATGGTAGCAATAGGCTATCATAATATTAGTTATATTTCCTTGGTTGCCAAATCTACGATGTCCTATGACTAAAATCTGATATCTTTTCAACTTCTTTTAACCGTGATCACCTATTTATGACTTGCAACTTTTATAATTTAATTTCATTAGTGTAATAAAAAAATTGCGTCTCAGTTTTTTTGCTGTGGCACATTTTTGAATCTATTGGATGTTTTTTTTGTTGGCTATAAGATCATATTAACCCATCTAAGTTCATCTTGGCACACTTTTATGTTTGTCAAAGCATACAAAGAGTCAACACAACACGGTACCAAAACCTAGCTGTCCTACCAGTGATTTAAACTCTGATATGAAAAAAATACTTGAAACCTTGCCCTTGCCCTTGCCCTAGGTAAATTGCTGCCTTCTCTTCTTGTTTTTTTATCTCCTTCCTCCACCACCAATTCACCACTAACATTATGCGTCGGCACTCCAACATGTTACTGAAATTGTCTTGTTCTAGTTGATGACTGAAAATCCAGCTTGGATTGGGATTTTTAAAATCTTGGTTTATATGTGTAGACTAGTTAGAAGACCTGACGATTAAAGATGCTGATGCTACTTAATTTATAGTGTTTTGTGAGTGAGTTTATGCCGAGTTGTTTGCACTGTCATGGCTAGCGATTTGATCCTAATCTCTTGAGTGATTTTCTATGTTTCTTCTTGTGTGACGAGGCAGCCATAAGTATGAGCCACTCATGAGATTTATAAATTGGTAAACAACTCATTCTTATAAGTGATTGATAATCTCGTACGGTTTTGTCACTCCAATATAGAGAAGACTAAAGTGTCAATCCTATATTTTTCTGTTTTTCAGTAGCCTGCATCAAGCTGGACCACACATTTAATGATTTATCCAAGTCCATATTGACAAACTGCTTGCTATTTGGATTATCTTACTTTTTATGCAGCCTAAACTTTAACTAAGACTCAAATTCAATACGTCTCTATTTTCTTGTCCTGTACCTACATGAGGATGTTGATTGCCTCCTTCAGCTTGATTCTATCTTCTAAAAATGCGTCAAAATGTTTTTCTCTTACAATTAAGATATAACCTGTTATACCAAGAGACAAATGTGGGATTGATGAAGGTTGCCTTAGTGGTTGTGTGGAGGTTGTAGAGGAGGGTGAGGTTGTCCAAAGCAAAATCTAGAATATTGTTTCATACCAATTGACGTGGGTGAACATTTCTGTTCCCTTCTGAAATGAGACTGAATAAGTCCTACAAAGTCAAATCTAGCTCTTTTGTAAGCCTTGAAACATGGGTGCATTGCCTGTATTAAGCAATACATGACTATGTTGTAGCTTATACTGAATTAGACAAGGAATGACCTGGGCCTATCTCACTTGTGCCACCGCTGATTGCGGGAGATTCAAAGCTGAGGGGCTTGATGCTGCTTATGTCTAATCTCCTTAGTTGGTATCTACAATCTCAACTGTTGTAGAAACCTATCTGAGATCGACAAGAATTGCAAATTCTTGATCAATGATACCTAATGCAATTTCCCAATCCAGAGTGAAGGCAATATTGGTCAAGAAGCCTTGCTGTTCTTATAACAAATAACCATACTATTATTAGGCTGAGAATTAACCCAAACTCATTAACTGCATTGATACTGATATATAATGGCAGGCGGCAATCTCCATCAAATGGTATCTATCTTCCTGTTCTTGGTTTAAACTTTGTTTGTCTTGTTCTTTTTGATCAAAATTGCTATTGAAATTAAGTACTTGAAGCCATGATCTAAATTGCACTTACTTTGCATGAGTGGAACGTGTTAAAGTTACATGCCACACAGTGGGACTTCCATTATGAAATTACTAACATACTACTAATGTGGTTCAATGTGAAAAACCTTTGTTGTTTACATGCTAATTTGTTTTTGAATTACTGAGCTGACAATCAAACTGCATGTTGCATTTGATTTTGCAGATAATTGTGTATTAAATACATTAGTTTAAAATAAATTATGACAATTAAGGGCAAGTATGATACAATACAATTGCATGATTCAAGTCATGTCCACTTTCTACCCTCAATTATACGATTCAAGTCAAATTCTCTTGACCCTGAGAGTGTTGAAACTGACTATCCAGTCAAGTAATATTTCGATGTAAATTCTTTTTGGATATTCGTAGTCAACTAGCATTCCCATGCCTTTGATTGTTAGGAGAGTCCAACTGAACCTCATATTTTTCATCCACATAATTAGACCCTTAGTGTTCATCCCCTTGGCATGCTAAACCTTTATTACCTCTTAGATTCTCTCCTCTTGCTAAATCTTCTCCCAAAGTTCGATGCATTTTTAGTAATATGCTAACTGTAATTATTAACATGACAGTCAAACTACATATATTTGATTTCACAGATAATTATGTATTAACTAGTTTGGTTTAAAATAAATTTGAGACAAGGACAAATCTGACACAATGCAATTGCATGATGCAAGTCATGTTCACTTGATACCTTCAATTGCTTGATTCAGGTAATGTTCTATTGATACCCTGAGAGTAGAGTGTTGAAATTGACTAGTCAAGTAGCATTTCAATTGGATTTCTTTATGGATATTGGGAGTCAATTAGTGGTCCCATGCCTTTGATTGTTAGGAGAGTTCAATTGATTTTTTTTTTTTTAAAGTTTTTGGTGGTATCTGAAAATGATCTTATTTTATTTTATTTTTAATATTAATCATTCTGAAATCATGTTTATGATCATTCTGACATCAGTTCAGGGACCCAAGTCAAATGTTGGTTTCTGCGTTCAAAAAGTGTTGTAACTGTACTATTGTCTTTTTCTTGCTAATAAAGTTAAAGGGCTTTACCCACAATTCATTATGATTGAAGTTACTAAAATCATAAGCAACTTATTATATGTTTTATTATATATGAGCTGTGTAATCATGGCTTCTTTTAATTCTTAACATTGTCTTAGCACAAATATTTGTTGATAGGGAAAAAACAATAAGAAAACAGTTGTTTTTGAGTTATCCATTTTTTTTACTATTTTTTTTTCTGTTTCATAGTTTGAATTTTCGTTTGGAAATGGTGAGATTTTGTAAAGGGAAGACTGTGAAGGCCCATCAGATCTTAGATGCAGGTCCACAGGGCACTCTTTTTGTAGAAACAGCTCTTATCACTTTGGCGCATCTGGCCTTAGCTAGTGATGAAATTGAAATTGAGGTACTATGTTTAACTTAAGAGGCAGCAACTCAGCATTGCCTAATGTATCACGTTGTATCATATTGTCAAGTGCTTTAGATGCCATGTCTTTTCTGATTGATACATTGTTCAGTAAGAATGTATGTGAAACATTTAAATCATGTTGTGCTCCAGAATTCTGAGCTTAATTGACTAGTAGAAAGCCTTTTATGCCAGCAAGACTTGTTATCTTATTTTGTTATGGGATGCCTTGATGTCATGCTATAAAATGCTGCCTCATCATGCTTCAAGCCATATCTTATAGCTTAAAAATACTCCTAGAGATACAAATGTAAGACATGACTCTGGTGGTAGTTCATCCTATGGCACTCCTTGCATTACTAATGTATAAACCTTTGCAGGTAGATGTATTTTTCCTTGCATTAAAGATGCTCACTTTTCCTTCATCAGCTATAACTTACTTTTTCTGCTGGTTCAAGAACTCAAGTTTTCATCTTAGTGACATAGATTACTATATGTCTATATCAGTGCTGCTATAAAAACTAATGACACCATATATCAAAATCTTAATACCTTGGGTCTAGATGAAGAGATAATGAACTTTTCTTTGAAGTCGATGATCATTCCTGTGGGTCCTCATTCAAATTTAAAATTCTACTAGGACTATCTCTGTTTTCTATGAACTCACATGTCTGCAGTTTACAACAAATATATGACTTGTATGGAATCCTAGACATATGATCGCTTTTCTTGCCTCTTAAGATAGATACCAATTTAAACATTATTTCTTTTCTTTTATTTGAATCGAATTCATTGGTTTATTCTTAATCTTATTTGATAGGCTGTCTTTATGATGTGTGTGGTTGCTGCTATGGAGCCCGCTGAACGGTAGATAATTTTTCAAAGTCTATGTTTGTGAATGATTTATTTTCTTTTAAATCATATATTCTTTTTTTCCATCATCTGATTCTTCCAAGAGAGCTGGTGTATGCACTTCTTGACAATTTATCAAGAAGTCTCCGATATGCTTCCAGAAGCCAGGTAAATCCCCCGTTTAAACTTCCTAAATCCAAAAGCACTTCTCTGTTAACAGCTATGACTCATTGTTTTTTAAATGTGGCATTGAATTATTGCCAAATTCTTGTCAATATTAACACATTTCTTGTTGGAGATTATGCTTTTGATACTTGCTGGATCCATGTTACTGCTATGCTTATCAATTGACTGTCTCCCATTGAGAAGAGCAGAAGTTTACGCTACCTAACACGTTATTGTTTTTCTCCAGTACTTGCAGCAGCTGATTGGTCCAATCCTTGCTCGTTGGGTGGCTTGTGATGTAAATTTAATGTCCCTTATTGAGGTAAGAATAGATTCCTTCAATATGTGCCTATTTTGTTCTTCTTTTTTGGTGTAGTGCAAATTGTTACAATCTCAAGAAAAAATGAGAGGGAAATTGAGTAGACTTAGGTTTTGGAAGCATGACATTGTTCACTTTTAGTTCTTAAATTGTACACAAATATCAACTTCAAATGCATTCATTTTGAAATCCTTTTTCCTTTGGATTCAATAAATTTTTATTTATCCAATTTTTTTTTGGAATCCTTTAAGTAACATAAGTGGTTGTAGAGTTCAGTGTTTATATATCTAATTATGAAAGGCCTGGCAGTCTTGAGCGTTAATTCAAGGAAGGGTAATTTTTTTTAAGATGTTAGAGGTCTCAATTACGTTGATTTTTGATTTATTTTTGCTGAAAAGACTGATTCCAGTACTTGTTCTCCTTCGGCCGTTTGGCTGATCGATATTTTGTCGAGCCTCTTCCTGTAACTCTATATTGTTGTGTCACAAATAACAAACTAAGTATGAAAGCCATTTATGCTCTAGCTTGAGGGGAATTGTTAGATATTCCATAGTCTAATGCCCTGATTTGAGATTAGACAATCTGGTGCCTACAGAAAGATATCTTGGATTTCTGCTTCTATATATACTATGTAGATACCTACAATTTGACCATCTTAAATCTAATGGTGGATGACAATGTGATGTAGGTTGCAGCCTTTCTTTTTTTCCTGTTTGTTTCTTATGTAATTGATCCTTTTGAAGATTTGTCAGCACTTTTGTAAATAGTGCTAGTAAAAAATCCAATGATGTCAGGGTTTGGTTGAGATCATGACCTCCTCTCTGCTTGATTGTGCTTGTTCTTTCTCTGTTGTCCCCTGATAAGGTTGAGTTCAGCATGCTTTGTCATGCTTCGTTGTTACATATCAAGCAAGATCAGTTGGCTTCAATTAAATTCTGTCTTACATATGCCACAAAATATAGAAGGATGGCTTGCTGCTCCACATCCGCTATGACATTGTAACATCTTCTGCTAGATCACAGGTGTGGTAATGACATGATATGTAGAAGAGTATTGAAAGTATGATCACAGGAAAACTATCTTTCTTTTTTTAAAATTAAGGCAACCTACTACTTCCTCTTAATTCTATGATTAGCTACAATGCCAATTTTCAACATAACAGGTACAAAGTCTATTTTGTGATGAATCAAATGTAAAATGTTTTGTGAAATACTGCTGCCCATGGCTTCTACCTCCTCTAATGTTGTCTGGAGATAATGCTCGTCTTAATTGGATATCAAAGGTAAACTATTTGACTATTGTCATGTATTTACACTATTCTATGAAGGTGTATATGAGCTTTTCGTTGTGTTTTCATTACAACAGATGAAAATATTAACATGGTCTTTTGTGGTTATCCTCTATGTTACGTGCTTAAAGCAAGATATCTAATATCAAGTGGTTGGCAAAGGATGGCAGATACTTGTAGATTGATACTGACTTTTTTGCTATAAGACTGGTTATGTACTAAAAGAATTTGATAATCTTTGCCCTAGGCCCTAAAGTTATTATTTTATGTGTGGCAATTGACTAGTAGATTTGCCTAGACGATGTATTGTAACTATTGATTATCTCTCATATAAAGTCCTCAAATTGGACAGTCATGTAATTATTGAAAAATCCTGTTCCTGGTACCAATTATTACTGATTGAGGAGCCCAACCAAATCATAAACCCTAATTGGGTCAGACAATCATTACCATAACCTGTAAGGAGATCATTTTGTTTTATGTTGATATGATCCACCATTCACATCAAGCCTGTCTGTCCCAACTCTTTGGGGAATTATAATTCATGAATCAAGAAGAAAGAAAGTTTAATCCTTCATGTTGTGTGTTTGACTTTGCCACCTCTTTCAGTCAATTCATAATTGAAATTTAAGGTTCAAAGAAATCTGAATTAAAATGCATCTCATCTTAATAATATTATAGATCATAGCATGCTGTTCCATGGTTTGCCATAATGGCATCTATTTATTTACCTTTTTCTTAGCTGTTATTTGAACTGCATCAGTGTTGGTGTGGCCTTTATGCTCTGTTGTAGTTCTACTACTGAACAGTAGCGACTTTCTTTAGTTGTTAGTTATCTTAATGTTCTCTATTTATTTAAAACAATCATCATTCAAATTTCTCCCTTTTTATCATTAGCAATTTTTTATATGATAAGAAAATTTCCCAGCCACCCAATATTTTTGCTTCATGAATCTTAGTCGATGGCCATGATAGATCTAAAGTTTCTGCTTTTAACCAATTTTTGCATCTTGAGAAGAAATAATATAATTTTCATCCACTCTTTTATTACGTTTATGTTGTAGTGGTTTGATTTAACACCCAGGAACATGCCAATTTGATAAGTTTTAGTCTTTCCAATACAGGTTTCTCTGCAGCCTCTATCTGATCTTGTAAAGGAATACTTTGTGCCAATTTGTGCGTCATGCATTGTGGTGTATTGTAGTATGAGATCTGACAAGGAAATTGCAGGACTGGCCCTCAACAATTCAATTTTGCAGTTTGGCAAAATTTCTGAGGTTGAGAGAGATGAACTTATTAAGAAAAACATGGCAAGTCTTCTTCTATTCTCACTTTGCCATACTAATACTATTCTTTTTATGTATAGACGAAACTTTTCTATTTTAGTTTTGGCTCATGTCTTCTCCATGTACTGCCATTTCAGTATGGTTTCTGTTATTTTGGTCATTATTCTGATTCTAGGCATTCATCTCTCCCTTTTGGTGTAAACTTTCTTTTGCTTCTTGCTCAATGATATGAGGATGATTCTTGAATTTTCTTTTGATTTTCTTGGTTTTCTTTGAATAAGCGCCAAGTAGGTTATCTTTTTGTTTCTTAACGGAGCTGATTAAATTTTAGGTGACATTTAAGTATATTTAATCATTTTTGCATGAGTTTCCGTTTTCTGTTTCTAGATCTTTTTCACTGTTTGTCATTCTAAGACTAACTTTCTTCTCTTATGACCCTACCTTATCTTTCCACTTGGTATTTATTGGATTTTTCTTGATATTCCTCTTTCAAATTGACAGGTGTCAATTGTCAGCTTCCTTCTGTCACTTACTTCCTGTTCTGTTGATCCAGAACTGCCATACTTTACGAAAGATACTGTGGTTCTTGCAATTCAAACAGTTGTAGATGGTTTTCTGGATATGTACAATCTCCAAACTTCCTTATATTCACTTTTCCTTTTTTATATCCTGATTTCCTGACATTGTTTATTGTTCTAATTCTATCATATTGTTGTCAGAGATAATCATCACATCAGTGGTGTTGTGGACAAAATAAATATTTTTCGCCCTGACAGGATTTTCATGGTAATTTCTTTTTCTCATGTCATGTATCCTATTTGTCCATGTTAATTGTTTGTGACTTAAATTGGATAACTATATATATGTAGGAAGATAAATTAGTCTTCTCTCATGCAGTTTTTGTTAGAGATACATTATCAGATAACTGCTGCAGTTCATTCACGACATATTTGCCATCGACTATCTGCAATGGAGGTTCTTACTCGGATAATCGGACATAGGGCTACTAATCCTAGTAGTTCATAGTAAGTCTTTCTAGTTAAGTTGCTAATGTCTATAGCAATTCATGCCAGTTTTAATTTTTTTTTTTTTTGCACTTTTTAATTCTTTTTTCTGCTTGTCATTTTATCTTATTTATCCATTGGTGGTCCTGCAGAAAAAATTTGAAATAGATGTATAAACAAAATTTACAACGGTGGAAGGATACAAGTGATTACTAAAGATAATTATCTTCATATCTAAATAGACTAGTACTCTCAACATGGTACTTATAGACATAATAGTCAACTTGGGACTCAACATATACACTTTGAAACTCCTGAAATAGGAGCGTGTATATTGATCCATTTCAACTTGTTACACAAAATAGAAAAGATACAAAACTTGGAAGAAAAAACTCAGTAAGATGTTTGTTGAATATAATGCAGATACAATACTAGTGCAGCATTTGAGACTCTTAAAAGATGCAGTGCACTTGAGTAAAGTTGATGAATTGCTTTCTCCTTCAAAAAATTAAAATATTTTTTGGTTTAATCTTCCCTTAACTCTTCCTCAAATTGAAGGCAATGGTAGGTTGCTTCGGAAAAGGGAGTTTAATGGTCGAGTGCTAGCTCTTGAAATTAAAGAGAAGCAAATACCAAGACATTGAGTAAAAGTTTGATGTCAGTTTGAGAAGATGTTGTGGAACAGAAGATGTGTAGTTCTCATATATACTACAAAAATGAAAAAAGAGATACTTTCATGGAGAACAAAAATTTAATAAAGCTTAAAACTGGGTAAAGTCTAACATCAATTTTCAGAGAACATCAACATTGAAAGTGAAAGATGATGGTTGCACTCCTTAAGAGTACTATCAGCAATTGAGAAAAGGATGGGTGATCATGAATTTATAATGATACCATCTCTGAGTCAAAGAGGAGCAAAGAGTGTATCAATGTTTCATAACCCAGCTTCAAATTTTGCAACCTTTTTCTAATTCCCTCTCTTTTCCCATTATTATCATCTTTTATAAGAAAAATATTATAATTGTTTTCTCAGAATTGTCTCTGTTGTTTTCTTTTTTTGCTTCATTATACATGGTCACAAGTAGAGGAATGGTTTGTGGTGATTTTGCATAGTGGAAGAAACATTAGAATTTTTTGAAGCCACCAATTTTTCATGCCCATGGTATGACACAGCGACTGTGCAACAGTTTCTTTGGTACCTGCTAAGCTAGAATCCACCTTGCTAAACAAACTCCATGCAAGAATTACAAGCTGTGCAAATTACTAGTTGATTATTATTTTATGTGGCTGTTCACTTTCAGGCATCAAGTTAATAAATTGTTTGTTTCTATTTCAGCTATATTATGAGTATTATTGGCCAGTTGATTTGTAGCGAATTCCTCCAAGAACAGTGTTGTATTATCCTGTCTACTTTGCTTGAGGCATTTAAAACAGAATCTGGAAAGGATGCTTACAATGTGCTTGGTGAACAGCTTCAGGTAGTTTTTCTCTTTTGGAGTTGCTTTGGTTTTATCAATGTAGCCATTCAGCAGTTCTTTCTTCTTTATGCTTTTCTTATGTAGTGAGTTTCTTGCAGTTTTTGGTTTCAAAGTTGGTATCATGTTGCATTCCTACCGAATCCCAGGAAGAAAAGATTGTTCCTCTTTCACCCAGGATAATATCTTTGCTCCATGAACTCACTGTAGATGCTGACCCATTGCTTCTAGATCATATCAAAGTATGCCAATTTTATTTTTGTTGTTTGTTCTGTATTTAATTTCTTTTTTAATTATTTTTGCCAACATCTGATTTCTTGTAGTATCTCACTGATTTGACCTTAAGGTTGTTAGATATTGGTCTTAGAAATTGTAAAAATTGGAACTAGTTTCTAGTTTTGCAAGGAATAGTTGACTTTATTTTAATATAAATAATGTAAGATGGTCGTGAAATTAGAATGGAAAGGATGTTTTCTGTAAACAAATTGATAATCTTCATGTCATTGGTCTTCTACACAAATAAAATTAGGATCATTATTCTGAAGACATGTTTTAAAGACATTCAAAATTGTTTAAATACAGAGAATTAGAACTGTATAAATTTGTTCAACCGTCAAACAGGTTGTAAGTATAACAAATTTTTAGGCATATAGTAATTTCTGTAATAACCTTGAAACTATGAATGGAGACAGATATCATATTGTTTAATTTATGGGAAGAAAATGCATATATTTACGGGAATATTAGATTCTGAGAAGATGATAAAATATTGATGACATAAATTATGGAAATTTTACTTTCAAATTATTTAATTAGCACTTTCAATAATATAACATTGAGGAAAGAATTATTCATAACATTAAGGTTATAGAAGCTTTTAGGAATGTAAGTATTGAAGCTATCGCTATTACTTTTTGAAGGGTTCAAAATATATATGTATGATTTGGATAACTAAGGTATTCAAGAGAAGTTAAGAATTTTCTTCTAACAATTGGATAAAGAGATTTTAGTATTTATTCATACTAATAAAGTTGGAATAAATATTCTTCTAATTATAAACAGATCATGTTGATGATGAAATAGAAAGTTTAGAAAGCAGTTGTTGATACTA
>JBBUKS010000002.1:7005944-7017912 GCA_038050645.1 Hedychium gardnerianum | reverse complement strand
TTTAAAAACCGTGAAAAAGAAAAGTTTTTTAAAACACGTGATTCACCCCCCCCTCTCACGTGCACTCGATCCTACAATACCTTCTTTATTTGTAAAGGTGGCATATGATTTTTTCTCATTGACACTTTCAGAAATTAATGCTTTTTCTTGTTCCAGTGCCAATGATCTCTCCCTCTCAATTCTTGAGGTGGATGTTTCTTCAATTTCCTTCTCAAAAGTTGAATACCTCTCAACCTCCAAGTCCTCATGCTCTTGATCCAAAGAGTCTCTCTCTTTAGATTCGTTTTCACTGGGCATTGAGCTTGAAACTTCATGAAGCTTGGTTGACTTGCTCCATAAATCCTTGGCATTTTGAAATTCTCCAATTTTGCACAAGAGATTGCTAGGCACCAAATTTATCAACAATTTGATTACCTTCTCATTTGCCTCTGATCTCTTGATTTCCTCCTTGGTCCATTTATTCTTCTTGAGAATCTTTCCTTTACTATTCATGGGAGCTTGAAATCCCTCAATTAGAGCAAATCATTGCTCTATGTCGATCATGAGGAAATTCTCAACCCTAGCCTTCCATTGGTCGAATCCTCCCAAACCGAAGGATGGAGGTGCTTAGATGTCATATCTGAATCCATCTCGGAAGTCTATTATTGAACTTGAGCTCCTTTGATGATAAGTCTTTGACTTGTTAAAATTAGGGCTTCAAGCTTCAACTTCTTCTTCTTCCTCTAGCTCTTTCCGGCGATTAGTCCAATGAAGAGAGGCCTCACTTTGATACCACTTGTTATGACCAAAAGGGAGCTAGAAATGGGTGATTAGCTCCAATCGCTTTTTGATAATAATTTACAGTGAAAAACTCGAAGCAATGCTAACATATTCATTTTACTTAGTATCCACCTCCTTGAGGTGACTAATCTAAGAATACGGCTCCCTCTCACAGCTTCATTATGAAAACCTCCTTCCAGGAGGTGGAGAAACCTCATACAATCTTGAACACAAGAAATACAACAAGAAAATGAAAGCAATACAATGAAACAAACAAGTTTACATGAATCTTTGCTTTGAGCGCTTTCTTGTTGCTTTGGATTGCCTTTTGGGGGTAGGAAATGCAACAACACCTCTTCTCTAAACACCCAAGAACCGACACCTTCTGATTTGAACGAAACCCTCTTTATATCACTGCTCATCGAGTTGATTTCCACCAGCCAATTAATTGGTTTTACCCTCAATCGATTGCCACGTAGGATTCGACCGTTCAAACTTGTGTAACGACTCTTTTTCTACTTTTCCAATCGATTGATTAGCCTCTAATTGATTGCCTAATCAATTCAGTGACCTTCTGTTTACTCGAGAACTAAGCTGAATCGATTGCCTCAATTGATTCACAAATTTTCTGTTCACTCGACAAACAGCTCTCAATCGATTGGAAACGCCACAATCAATTAGCCAATCGATTCCAGTACTCACTATGCTCTCGCGATAATAGTTTCCCAATCGATTAGTCAATCAATTGGCTTGGGCTGAATCAATTTCCCAATTGATTCAACCACCTACTATGCTCTCGCGATTTTTCTTCTCACAATCGATTGGAAAGTTCTCTAATCGATCGACACAAAGTTTAATCGATTACACAACCCTAACTCACTTGATCTAGGTGTGGGGTTCCCTTGCCCAACATCCGATTAACCTTGACTTGTTGGAACTTCCTGTTGCCTAATTTTTGATCAACCTTGACCTGCTAGGGTTTCTTCACCAAGTGTCCGATCAACCTTTGATACATTTAGATTTTTTGTCTCTTGCTAAGTATTTGACTCCCAGTTGACTCACCTTGGACTTAACCTAGTTCCTAACTAGGTTTGCCTAGTTCCACTATAACTTCACCTTGTGCCAAGTGTTTAACTCACATCTAGCCCACCTTGGACTTAACCTAATTTTCAACTAAGTTTACCTAGTCCCACTAGGACTTCACTTATGACAAGTGTTTAGCTATTAGGTAACCCACCTTGGACTTAACCTAGTTTCCAACTAGGTTTGCCTAGTCTCACTAGGACTTTAGTTATGCCAAGTGTTTAGCTCTCAGCTAAACCATCTTGGACTTGACCTAGTTTTCTATAAGTTTGCCTAGTCCCACTAGGACTTTCAATGCCTAGTTTCCAACTAGGTCTTCCATTTGTCTAGTCCTACTAGATCTTTTCTCCTGCCTAACCTTAGTTAGGAGTTTTCATTTGCCTAATCTCCAGTTAGAACTTCCGTGCCTAGCTCGCAACTAGGTATTCACTGTCTAGTACTACTAGGATTTTCATTGCCTAGTTCCCAATTAAGTCTTACTACATTGTCAAATATCTGGTCAATCCTTGACCTACTTAACTTCACACAAATATATTGATCAAACATATAAATCTAAGCTTGAGCAATCTCGAATTTGATCAAACTGGTCAATTCTTGACTCGGAGATAATTACACTAACACAATTGACTAATAATGACAATCAGTCGACTGTTAAGAGATTTTCAGCTCCGACCTTAAGTTTTTAGAGCAAAAGAAAGATTTTTGTATAAATTATTTATTTACATTTGTATTCATTTCATGTTTATCTTTGTATTTTGCTGATAAAAATAGGTCTCGTAGGATATTTCTTCGCTCCAGGAGATATTCAAGAAGGAGAAAATATAATTATGGTACCGTTAGGATGCTAAACCGTGAAGTAAAAAATTGAGGGTTCCGAATCACTGAGGTATTCTTGTTAGGGACAAAGCGAAGAAATTTATATTGGGGAGCTTCGTCCCTGATTCTTGTGCTTGTATTGTTTTATTTGATATTTTTATTTTCACTGCATATTAATCTACACTTAATTTTCTAAAATCAAAATTAGGATTTAAATAATTTTGACACATCATTTAAATTTTTTTTTGCCATTATTTAAAGCCTTATATATTTGTTTAAACTAACATCATTTATCTGAGTCTTCAATTCTACGGTGACCGACCCCGGTCCAGCCTTATCACATTTGAATTTTGAAGCGGTAGAAAGGCATCCAATAAAGTTAATGTCATTTTAATAATTTTTAAAAAGGCACTTATATTTTTTATATGTTTGATAAAAGGCTCCTTTATATATATTATTAAGGGAAAGAACCCTAAAACCCTCGCTCTACTCCCCAGACCTCCACTCGTGGGGCAACTCCATTTCCATCGGGCAGAAGATGGGAAAGGGGCACGAGCTTTGGAACGACTCTGCTCTCATCAATGCTTTTGATCGCGCCATGGCCACCTACAAGGTCCACTTTCCTCTCCCCTCCGTGCCTCCTTTTTCTTTTATCGTTGCTGTTCTCCACGTTGAACTTGGGCTCTCAAATTTTTATGTTTTCTGAAGCCTTTGCATTGATGTGTTCGCCTCTTGAGTTGAGTATGGGAAAACGATAGGTGTTCTTTCTAGTAGTATATGTGGTTTTCCTTGTTAACGTAGAAGATCTCGTCAGATGAACTAAGTCAGCGAGGTCTTTATGCCCGTTCTAATGCTTGCTGTCATAAACATCGCCATCTATTGTTTTGTAATTTCCTTATTGAGCGTTGCTGGATGCTACTAATTAAATTGGCCGAGATATCTGTTTAATATATCTCCTGCCTATGGCAAGATTAGGTCTTTGTTGCTTAATCTTGTTATGTTTTGGAACTTTCATTTGTCACATTTTTTTTTCTTTATTTCCTTATTTTATGAACTTATGATATTGAACAACACGTGTACAATAAAATCTGTTTTTTCTTTTCTTCTCACATTTCAAGTGCCTTTTTGCTTCTGAATTTCATTTAGGAAATGCACAAGGAAAGCTATCTCGGCCATTCTTTTGCTGATGAAAAACCTACAAGTGAGAGCAATGATGGTGAGGGTGTACACACCGCGAGTTCAACTAGGTAAAAGTTGTTTATTTTAATTTCCTTGGAACATTAAGAAAGCTCTTTAAATCTATCCTTCCCTATGAAAACCAAGATCTCTGCTGCTATTGGTACACTGATACTTAATGACAGAACGAAATCCTATTAGTTGATTTATGTGATGGATTTTGTTACTGCCTCTTTTTCTTATTTTTATTGAGAAATTCCATTCCTCACATTGATTACAAATTTTTGTTGTAGGAAGTCTGGTAATACTATCAAGGATCATACTTGTCCCAATTACTTATAATACCTTAATTAAGATCTTAGTTTAATGACTCTATTTCAAAGAATTTTAAGTAAATTTTGAATATTGAAGGGAAAATTTAGGGCTTCATTTGGCTGAGCCTCTATGGATGATCGGCCCTTGCCCTGGTGTTTAGTACAGGGAATTTGCCTTGGGTCTGGGATAGTCCTTTCAAAAACGAGATATGGTATATTGTTAACGGGTTTGATGGAATCCGGAATCCTACTTCGACACCTAAATCAAGTATTGAGAGATGGAAAAAAGAAACAACTTGATTGACTATTATCTTCCTTGGGGGTTATCTCCAATGCCATATCTTTTTAGGGTTTTTCCCATTACCTTCCCAAGCTTGGAGTTCTGCCCCCATCTCCTTCCCAATGAGAAGGAGATAAGCTAGGTTCATAGGTACCCTTTTGAATATGTGTTCCTTTGTTTGCTGGTAGCAAATGGTTATTCCCATAACTAGGGATTCAACCCATGGCTTGGGCTTGAATGCCTATTACTTGTGAAGAAATATCAACCTTGGAGGAGTTGACTGATGTTGTCCACTCTTGGGTCTCATTTGGACTATGCTAACAGATGGATGACCCTAGTTGGTCCAGTCGCTAGGATAGATCAGCTCCCAGTAAGCTTGTGTTGCTCGTTGCTAATGCTTCTCAGAAAGCAAGTCTCTCAGGAAACAAATTTTTCAGTGACATCACTTCCTCTTCTTAAAAGGCCTCTTTTGTAGCGCCCAGGATTGATCATAAACCTCAATCAACAATCTAATGAAGTTTCATGTCTCAATATGCAATCTTGTGAGAGAGAAGAGAAAATCTCCGAGTAGAAAATTGGTTCATTGATTTAATGATGAAAACCGTGAGTGATTACCTCTTTTGTAGGCCTTACAATAGCCTGTTCAAGTAAAGACTTGTCAAAGTTAGGCTAAAGTTTGTTTCAGATAGTTAAAGTAGTAATAGAAATAAGATGCCTCAACCAGTTTATTTTGCATACTGTCTTATTTAAAAGACCCTATTTCTTTTGCACCACTAGTGGATAAGTATGATTCCTGAGGACATCATACCTTATCCATGGTTGCCAAAGTGGTCTTCTGGGTTGATGGAGTCAATCATGCAAGTTGGAGGTTGTAATGAAACTTTACATGGATAGGCTCTTCCTCAATCTTTATGGTAAACATGTTTTATACATCAAAACTTGCCCCTTGTCATGAATAGTGCTATATTGGTTCCCATGATTACTCAAAAGATAAAAGTTTACTTTGAATGATCTCATTGCCTACATCATTTCTCAGTGTAGTTTACTGTGACAAAAGTCCTCAAGATTTTGGTAGGCATCAGGTTCTATCTGTTTCTCTAGATGATAGTCTTTTGATTTCTCATCCTTAGCAAGCATGCCTTCTAAATCATTTAGATTCTACCTTCTTTAAGAGGGGACAGTGAGAATGGGTTGGTCAAGCTAGGCTTTTCCTATGTTACTCGGATTTAGGTACAAGTATCTGACATAGGTGTAAATCTAGTGTTAAATATGATTATTTTTGAAAAAATGTACATGTTTATTAATAGCGATATTGTGTGTCAGTGTTCAAGTGTCAATATCCAGCATTGGTACAAAGGAGGTAGATGAATGGTCTGTGTATTAGAGGGCTTCACGGTTGATGAGTTCCCAAGATGCATTGATAGTACCAATGTAGGTCTGCGTTATCCCACTCTGTAGGATGTTTGAGTGACTCTACCTCATTCACTTGACTTGCAAGAAGATCTCTAAGGCGTTAGGGTGATCATTGACTTGCTAGTAGCTTTCAGGTTTCTGCCCAGGAATCTGTTGGAGTTGTCATTGCTATTATGAGACAGCAACTTTAGTCTTGAGCCTACTGGGCTATCGACAATGCCAGACTTCAATGCACGTTGTTGGCATGAGGTGTCCCATTAAAGAACTAGGACTTGTCCCACTAAAGGCCTTCTTTGACTGTCCTCATGGTAAATATCTCCTAGCCTATATTTTCCAAATCACATATTCATCTTGCCGTGAGAGCCCTGAAGCTGGTACCAGACGTTGTAGATGATTGCTTGTAGCAGTTTTTATGTGTTGCATAATGTAAGGTAGTCAAAATTATTCCTGTTGTTAAGTTGATGTTATACCAGTTGTTTGTATTACATAGAAGTTGTATGATGAGGACCTTTCTCGTTGGAAAAAATGTTAGTTGAATCATCACCTTTTATGTGCGTGCAAACAGCCACGTATATGTATTTCTTCTTATAAAGGGATCTTTGTAGGTCCTTCTAACAGTGCTCTCATTTTGTTCTCCATTTGAAGGGAAGGAGATCATAATGATGATCAAGAGAATTTGATCAATGATGTAGCAAACACATGTATGCCTTACCGCCAGGATGTAGCTACCAATGAAGTTCTTCAATCTCAAGAAGAAAGTTTATGTGGCGCTAATATATGCACCCTAGAATTGAACCTGCATTGCTCCAAGATCCCTGTTGTTGACACAAAGACTAGTTATGGCAACGATCAGAGAAATATTGAGTATAATAATCTCCTTAATCAGTATTATGAGCTTGAGGAGAAGAGGCAACAAGTTCTCCAGCAACTCCAGCATGCAAATTATTGGAATCCACAAAATCCAGCTCAATCTGGTGAATATCAAGCAGAGAAAGTTCTATCAAACCATGCTACAGAAAATTACTCACAGCATCCATGTTCCTGGTGCTCTTGCCATGGTGTCACTGTTCCAGTAATTCCAACAGCTTGTGTCACATGTTGCCCTTCATCAGGACTCTCTGATTCTTGTTCCCAAGGCTGCCTTGTGCTGGCACCACATCAATTTTCAGGTGCTAGGTTGTTCTTTGTTTGCAGATTCTTGTCTCGTCAAATCCATTTCTGTTTCCTTGTGTTATTATTTCCTGCCTATGACTCAGATGGACAGGGCTATGGTCAAAGTGGTTTGTGTTCTAGTTGCCCATCATGCACTGTTGATGCGTTCAAGAAAATCAATTTCACAGATGACAACTCGACCAAAATAGGAATGAAGACCGCTGAAAAAATATTAAGTTCAGTGAAATCCAAAATTTCACTTGTTTCTGCTGTGTGTGAAGGTAAGCAGACAGATATCTGGTTGTTCCTTTATGCTAAAATAAATTGTTCTGTTTCTGAACAATATTTCAAGTTGCTAAACTTTAAGGATGTATATTATAGTTATTTGATCTCGCTTTGTAGTAGCTGCTCTTGTTGTGAATATAAAATTAATGGAAAATAATTGGGAAACAACTTCGATACATAAAATTGGATGATTGTTATCGGTCTTTAGAACAATGGGTGTACAAGCATAGGGGTAACTTATTGACTCTCCAGTTCGCAGAACAAAAATTCCCAAGTTCATCTGCATACAAAGAAACATCTGAGATCATCTCAGAACAAATTTTGGCATTTTGCAATTTGTTTTATTAGACTGCATTAAAGCAATGTGTCTTATTTGTGATTTCAACATTTTCCTTGGCTGACATGCTATTTTTGATCTGGTTTCCTTGTGACTGTAGACAATGAGAGGAAGGAGGAAGCATCTGGTGAACATGAACTGAAAACATCAAGTGGTACCGAGCACGAAAGTGATCTCGCAACTGTCCTCAGTGCATGGTATTCTGCAGGATTCCACACCGGCAAGTAAGATTCATGTTTCACTGACCTCTTTCCTTTTAAGTTCAGAGTGCTACTTGGAGTTTATTTTTTGTTTTCCTATCATCGTTAGGTGTTTGTTAGTCTCCTAATTATGTAGAGTGTCTGCTTGTCGTCTGTCAACTAGTTCCGATTTTTGCCTTATCGCCATCAGTTCTCATGCTACTAGTATCTGAACTCTATTGCGTCAGTGCAGGTACCTTAGCGAACAGTCCAGGAGAAAAGCTTTATGACAAAACTTTCAACTCAAGTACATTTTTGGGCAAGCAACAACAAAGTGCAGGTAATACTATCGCAGTTTGCATATGGAGAAGTTTGCGTTTGCTTCGATCCCCTTTAGTGATCTACTGAAACGTTCTCGTCTACCGCTGGCATGCCATGGTTAGCTTGTTCTCCAGTCGGAAAGAACTTGAACAGCTTGTCATGGTTAGCTGCTATTCCCCTTTATATTCATTAGCAACCTTCCCCATAATAAAAATAAAAATGAGATCTTTTCTTGATAGAAATGTTTCTTCATGGATTGACAACCACTAAATTGGTGCCATTAATGAGAGTAAATGATAAAAATGTTGTTATGTGACCTTTAATAAGTCGTGGAAACAGCCTCCCGGGCTTCCCTTTAATGAGAATAATATAAGAATCTCATATATTTGTTGTGTTGCTTAGAATTTCATCTGCATAATCTTATACATTTGTTGTGTAGTAATATAGAATTTTGTGTGTAATTTGGTCTGCACAATCTTATAACTATCCAAAAATATAATTTTTATATTTTATATTTGTTTAATTTTACTTTTTTAATCACCTCCATCTTACATTTTATTATATTTATTATTATTATTTGTTGAACAAGCAAATGTACAATTTATGTTCCATTTTGAAATATTTAATGAGTATGATATTGTAAAAACAATCAAAATACCACTGTAATGACCTTTTAACTTTAGTTGAAAAAAGTTTTAAAAAAATTTAATCTAATTCTCTATTCGATCATTATTTGATATAAAAAATAATTTATGATATGTTTAGTTAACGCTAACATTTTAACAAATTTTGATATATTTTTTTACAAATGTAATTCTCATTTAAAAAAATATGATAGGGGTGAGATTTTATTTTATTTTATAATATTATGACAAAAGGCGAAACGCTCGCCTACAGCGCTTCCGTCAGTTCGTCCCAGGATCAACACGGAGGAGGTAAATCACAGGGGTTAGTCTAGTCAGTCCGAACAGTGACTAGTGCATAAGGAGGGCAGGAACTTGATTACTAGTTAGGATTTGATCTTTAAATTTTATTGTGATAACATTTCATGCACTAGCTAATAGTTTACTTTTATTAAAAATTATTTCACTTTAAGAAGAAGGATTCCGACTAGTCAAAATCAAGTTTAAGGTCATTTTATAATAAAATTTAATCTAATTCTCTATTCGATCTATTAAAAAAAATTTTTTAAAAAAAAAATAAAAAAGTTGCATTATGTATTAATTCTATTTTTTTATATAATATAATTTTTCATCTTTATAATACAGATAAAATCTGACTATATAATAGGATCTAGTATTAGAATATATATATTTTTTAAAAAATATTAATAAATTAATTTACTTAGAATAGATCCTTCAACAACGCCGACGGCTTTATCCTCCACCGACCACAAACGATACGCTTATCCCTTCCTTTGATCCGACGGTTCTAATTGTCGCCACGTCTCTCGTTGACTCTGTCTATTCAAAGAAGAAAGCAAACCGGCACAACGAGAACCAGCATGCGGCTTTGAGATGGGGTAAAGTGGCGGCGCAGTTGAAAGTCTCAAAAGTCGCAGGCGAAATCGCTAAAGAGGTGGATCGTCGAAGAAGTAGGAGGAATCGCCCTTGTGCTTTCGTTCTCTAACTCAAAGGTACGAATTTTCTGTATTCTTTTACCGCCTTTCCCTCTAAATCTCTAGGTTTTTAGATCGTAGATGACGCGAAGTTAATCCATTTCTTCCTAGAGAAGCTCTGATTCTGTTTGATTGGTTTTTGCTGCTTCTTCAGGCTACGGATCATCTGTGCCTTGTTTCCTTCGGAATCGAGAGTTTTCTGTTTGTTTTTAGCAAAAGCTGATTTTTTTTTCGCCACCCAGTACCCCCAATTTTGCATTTTGAGGGTTTCGCGTTTATTTTTTTATCCATTGATTTCAGTTGTTGGTACGAGTGAGAATTTGAAGTCGCCAAGTCCTTTTTTTTAATTGTCTAATAGTTTGAGATCAATTTAAAACTTTGGCCTGCTTACTTATAAGTCATGATTGATTTATAGATGTGTTCCTCACTGAAATTTTCATTGATTATTGTCATATATAGGAATTTGAAGTCGCCCACGTGCAGCGTAGGTGAATGTTATGCTGCCCGACTCCCGTGCCCGAACTGAGAGGGAGGCGTCCATGTGGACCTCCCTTGCCCACTTGCCACATGGGCGTCTCTCTCAGCCGCGCACGAGATTGGGCAAGGTATCATTACCCTATATATATAGAATCGTGATACGTTGCACGCTGGGTGTGCGCACCCAGCGTGTGCGCCTGAGGGGCAGCTGCCTGCGTGGGCGGTTGAGGGGCCCACACCACGTGGGGGGCTGGCCCTCAGGGGCGCACCCCGGGTGTGCAACGTATCACTATTGTGTATATATAAAATTTCTCATATATGGGCATTGTTACCCTACGCACCGCCCCCGTGCGAGACGCGCTGTGCCTCTGAGGAGGGCGGCTGATGTGGCAGTAGGGAGTGGGCCTCCCACGTTGGCCACCCCCCCACCCCTCAGTCGCCCTCGCGGCGGCGCATAGGGTGAGAGAGAGAGAGAGAGAGAGAATGATATGTTGCACACCCCGTGAGCACTATGTATACTTCTTTTTTTTTTCCACTTCCTTTAGCCTAAATGTTATACCTAAACCCTAAGCTCTAAAAAAAACATATGGTGTTCATGGGGTGCAGCATAAGGTGTGCATCATATCAAAAGTGTATATAGAGGAATGATATGTTGCACACGTTATGCTGCACACCCCGTGAGCATCATGTGTAATTTATTTTTTTCACTTCCTCTAGCCTAAATACTATATCATAAATCCTAAGCTCTAAAAAAAACATACGGTGTTCACGGGGTGTGCAACATTTATATATATATATTGTAGTCTAGATTCTAAATCGCTGATGCTCGTCCCAAGTGTGAGTCATGTTAGGCCGAAACAATCAGCCTTCATTTTATCTAAACCTATAAACATAAAGTTTAACATCATAATTTGTAAGACCAGTGATGCAAAGGGACTTCACCACCAATGCACTTCAATATGCAATGGATGGGCTATGAGGTTACCCAGAAGTGTCCCATGACTTTGGTACCCCAATGTGATGACAACTAAGTAAGAGTTCTCACATTATTATTGGCCACTGAAGCAAAACAAGTTAATCCATGACCATACGCTTATGCTAGTAATTTGAAATACAGGAACACTTTCAAGGAAAGGACTATTATTAGTGCATACCAAGATTTAAACAAAATTAACATAATATGTGTAAAAAAAATGTAAAATGGGATGAAGAAAAGGTTAGAGAAATAGACAATGCCAGTTTGAAAATTTTGTTATATTAAATAAAAGTGGAATAAGTATTGTGTTAGATAAGGATTATAAGAATAAGACTGTTGAGGTTAAGAGATTTGGGATAGCATTATCATGCTATAGTTGATTTTAGGAAATGAGATATAAGTTCTTATTCCCTTGAAGTAGGAGGAAATTTTGGGAAAATTTGGATGAAATTGTTTGTGGTATTCTCGTTATTGAAAAACTTTTACTTGGAGGAGATTTCAGGATGAATATGGAAGTTTTTGATTTAGTGCAAGTTATAAAGAGGGTGGCATAACTTTGGATTTCATTACATCTATGATCTTATAATTGTTACTACTTACTTTGAGAAGAGAGATGGACATTTGATTACTTTAAGGGGGTGTTTGATTCAAGTTATCATATAAAACCCTGGTTATGTGATTACCAGGTAATCACATAACCAAGGTTGTGGAATAAAACACAAAAAATTTGTTAACTCCGGAATCAACAAAAACCTTACTTTTCTAAGGTTTTTCGATTCCGG
>JBBUKS010000002.1:6968286-6997883 GCA_038050645.1 Hedychium gardnerianum | reverse complement strand
ATGACCTTTCTTTTTACAAAAGAAACAAGTTGGGTCCGGATCTTGTTGCTTTTGCACCTTATGCCCTGAAGCCCCTGCACTGCAAGTTGTTTCCCTTACTTTTACTTTTATCTTTTCTCTTCCTTTTGTTCAAATACTGAGATAAGAATGCAAAGTGAACACTATGAGATGTGTCACTCCTCAATCTCTCTTCTTCCTGTACACACTGAACTATGAGCTCATTTAGTGTCAATTTCTCCTTTTGAGTGTTATAGCTAATCTTAAAATGAGTGAACTGTGTAGGCAGAGAGATAAGGATTAGATTCACAAGGACGTTTTCAGACATTTTCAACTTTAGTGTCCTTAGCCTTGTAACTAAGTTCGACATCTCTATGATGTACTCTTTAATGCTACCTTTCCCAGTGTACCGCATGGATACTAACTTCGTGAGAAGTGTAATAGTCTCGACCTTTTCGTTTGAGACAAATCGGTCCGCTAATTCCTTAAGGAAGGTTTTAGCATCCTCCTTCTTAGTTATTAAACCTATAAGGGATTCCGGAATGAACATCCTCATGATCATCAGACTCATGCGATTTGATCGCTCCCACTTGTCAAAGATCACATTTTGATCCGCAGTCGAATCACTAGATAAAGGTGTAGGACGATTATACCTAAACGTAAAGTCTAGATTCATGTAGCCTAAAAGTGCTATTATATGCTCTTTTCATTGATCAAAGTTTGTGCTAGTAAGCACGGAGATGTTGTTTAGATTAGCAAACATTGAGAGCATTACATAAACAAAAGCAAAGGACATAACTCAATTTAATAAACAAGACATGTATATTTATAGTTGTGTAGTAACAAAACGTAAAAAACAAACATGCAACTTTATGACATTAAATGAGATACCTAGTCCAACATCACATTAAGTCTTTGGACTAAATTATAACTTGCTATTGGTACTCTCTTAACAACTCATAATTACTTTCATTTGCTATATAACTCGCCTTCCTTTGGGTCGACACATTATGCGCATGATATTTTATTTATGAGCTTTCTTAATTATCTTATATTTTCTAGCATGACTCATAACACTTCTAATCGGCCACATAGTGCCCATTCCTTTGGGCAGACATACTATGCGCATGAGTTAGAAGTCAATCTAGATTTGTGAGCTTTCTCAAACATACATCCGACATAAAGAATTACTTTCCTTTAGGCCAACCATCTTTAGCATGGATATACATTCATCTACACAAATACCCCTAGCCTTCCCAATTCTCGCTTTGACGATAATATTAGCTTGACTAAGTAGCAAGTGCGAAGAAGAATCCAGAAAAAATTACTGAAACTGAGCTAAATTCAGTTATCAATCGATTGATACAATGCTTAATCGATTGACGTCAAATAGTAATCGATTCGATTGTCACACTTTATGTGCTAATTTCAGGTCACGCTAATCAATTGCCCACCAATGGTAATCGATTAAGAAGGCTTCTGTTCGCGAGTTCATCCACTCCAATCAATTGACCCAATCGATTGGTGAATATCAATCGATCAGTCGATCGATTTGGAATCTTTCTGTGGACAACCCAAATAACTATAATCGATTGACTCAATCGATTGGTGAACACCTATCGATCAGTCGATCGATTCTGGAACCTTCTGTATCCGATCTCAAATTTGGTAATCGATTGGCTCAATCGATTGGGAACACCAATCGATCAACCGATCGATTCTGAAACCTTTTGTATCTGACCTCAAATTCAGTAATCGATTGGCTCAATCGATTGAAACCCCAATCAATCAGCCGATCGATTCCGCAACCTTTTGTATCTGACCTCAAATTCAGTAATCGATTAACTCAGTCGATTAAAACTCTACTGTTCTCAAATCAGGTTCAGTAATCGATTGGAACCCTACTATTCACAAATCATGCTCAGTAATCGATTGACTCCTCATGGTAATCGATTGGTGAACACCAATCAATTTCAGTCCTTTATGTGCATAGTTCTGGACATCCTAATCGATTGAGACTTATGATAATCGATTGGTTAACATCAATCGATCACCCAATCAATTTGGGATGTTTCTGTGCCCAAAATAATCGCGATTACCAATCGATTGGTATATATATATATAAATCTGATTTCTGAATGCGATTTTCTAGCTCGAAAAATCCTAAAATTCCTTCGTTATTTGCGTTCTTCACGGATAATATGAAAAACTCAAAATTTAGATTATATCCTAGGGTTTTCCAATGCTACATTTGACGGATATACATCGATTCGCTCATCCATATAGAATTGAATGCAAAATTGATGTATATTTTCAAATTGTCGAAAAATTGATGACAAACCAATCCTAAGCTTTGATACCAATTGTAAGTAATTGTTGTCTACATGAAACTTAATCTATATGCATCAACAATGACAACATCTAGTTATCATCAATCTTTAAGACTTGGACTAAAATTTGAATTCGATATAACGACAAATCAAATGTTGACCTGAGTCCATAGCTAATATCATTGTGTCTCTTACTTGTCATCGAAGTTCCTGCAAGCGCAGAATAACCTTCTACATGAGTGGGCGGCAATCCGAAATCCTTCTCAATCGGGAAGAGAGGAGGAAGATGAAAAAACTCACTCTACTTCAATATCTCAAGATGCCCAAATGAATCAAGCTTCTTTCCTTATTTGCCTTGGGCCATCCTATAGGGACTTTCTACATAAAAGACTCATCTATCATTAACAACCCATTAATATTAATGAATTGGACTATTGGATTTACATATTTAATCCATATCTATTAATCCAAATCCTCTTTATATGCATTAAGCATTGGATCATTTAATTGAGATTTAATTCCTTAATGATAATTAATTGTGTGTTAATCAAGTATAAACCCATTTTATGATGATCAAATTCACTCATATGAATTTAATTGGATTATGTCCATCTATATGAATTTAATCCTACATAATGAAGATAGGCCAAGCATGCATTGAAATGTTTCAGTCGACTATGTGCCCTGATGTTATCGAAACAGTAACAATTCCCAATCAACCAAAATGTTTTTTGTAGGTTTTTTCATGATGAGGTGCTGAAGCAATGAACAAACTACATTTGATGCACTTGTTGCATATCTGAAGAAAGGAAAGCAATTTATTTGTATGTGAATAGCTCAATTGTGGAAGCTAGAAAAAACTTGGTCCAATGCAAATGTGTAAATATGGTCTACTATGATGCTCTAATAACTTTGAAATAGTAAGTTGTTGTAAACAAAAAAGTATCTACATGGTAAATTCTCGCGCAATCGAGCTATAGACCATGTGCCATACTATATTATGTGCAACAGTAGTCAAAATAAGTGCAACAGGGAATCTTGTGTGCCAAAGAAAATTATTAGTATGCTATCATTGCCAAACAATAAATTACACTTGCGCCAAAAGATTGATTAGATTCGAAAACCACAGTCATTAATCTTGAGAAATTCAAAATGAGCAGGTAGACCAGAGACTCACTTTAAATAGAACATATTAGAGCATCCACCAGCTGACGTAAAACCAATTACTATTCTAAATTTTATATTTTTCTTGGGTAAAAAAATTATTTACATCAGATTCTCTTTCAATTCTCTAAATTTAAATTTATGCTACAGTATTTCTCTATTATTAGAGAATAAAACTCTCTATCCTAAAAATAAAATAATATTTTTTTCAATCTCTCTCCTTCCTAAACTCTTTATCATTACAAATATAATAATAAAAAAATAAAAGAGAGAAAAAAATAATAAATAAAGAAAAATAAAGAAATTAGTGCGGTGAAAAGTGATTTTTTAAAATAACTGATGTGGTATGTAGTAAAAAGTAATTGTTTAAATTTAATAAAATGAGTGGTTTATTTTAAATTTTAGAAATATGATAAAGAAATCGGTGTTGATGCTTTTAATAAGAAAAAATATTAAGTTTACTACTATATAACTGTGCTACATATATCAAGGCATTCTGTAGAATTAGAATGAGGAAGAAGGTAGCAAGACAAATACCCAGCAATTACCTCTCTTTTGGATCAAGTTTGATAATCTTGAAAACAAAGTAATAAAAAAAGGCCTCGTCAGAGATCCAATGGTGGAAGAGAAATCTACTCTCATCGGCTAAAGCAACCTCATAAGTAAAACGATGATATGTGTCCAAAATGCAATGCTCATCTATTTACTCATGAATACTATAGTATCTCTGAATTATTGAAACGAATTCAAGTACTTACATCCACTTTCTGAAGGAAAGGTTCTACACTTGTATTATATTATTTGAGATATTTTAACACCTCCATTCCTTACTGAACAACTCTTTATCCCTTTGGTTTCGAAATGCATAAGCAAACATCCAAAAATACATCCATGGAAAAAAAGAAGAACCAGCACATCTCTTTGTAAAAATAATTCAATTCAACATCTCAAAGTAGGGTGTACCAAGCTCATTCAAGATGGCTAACAATTAGCTCACCAAGATTCCTTTTAGTAAGTGGTCATTATGTAAAATGCTTTTGTTTTTGTAAGATTTCTGATTTCATCACTAGATAAATTTAGATTATCATGCTATAACTTGTGGTTGTTCTGTCATGAGTTGATCTCGAATATTGCTTATTTGTTTGCAATGTCTTTTCACTGAAGGAAATAGATATTACTGCACAATTTCTTGTCACTGAAGAAAAGAGATATAGCTATTACTACTTTTGCCTGATTTGAGATGAGAAAGGGATTCCAAAAAATGAAGGTTTTTCTCTAGAGCTTAAAATTGCACCTACTATCCACTCATACCAATTTCTTCAACCAAAAATGTATGTATCTAACGCAATGAATTTATATCATTGTTGTCTTGAAGAAAGCAAAAGTGTAGTGCAATTATTATAGTTGTAACTTGATATAGTTTCTATTTAGATCTAAGTCTGACTAGGAGGGCTAGTGTCTCGGGCCAAACTATTAACCAGGCATTCGTCCAAACCAAGGGAAGACTGACTTGGTCATTCTCACATCTGATAGCCCTCTTCCCTTACCACGGCTGAAAAGAAACTCCAATCGGTGGCACAATAAGCCAAGATACTAGATGCATATATGTCAGATCACATACAATGACCATGCTAGCAACAAATATCAGGAGGGGACATTAGGCCAATCTCACCCTGCTTCGTGGCAACTAGATCCCACCTGTATGAATCTCTTGAGTCTTGAACTTTTGGAGAGACCCTGATCAAGGAGCACTTCTCATCTCACATCTATACAAATGGCAGATGTCCATTTCAATTTTACATTAGCACGAGGATGTCATACCAAGCACAATTCTAATGATATACACCTTAGGTCTCTATAAATAGTTGAGCCTTGATGCCAATAAAAAGTTTTTCCTTTTCCCTTTCCTTGGCTATCCTTCATTCTTCTCCAAACAACCTTAAAAGGCAGACTGCGATGCTCATAGGGGGGGGACAAAGGAACTCAAGCATTGATGTGAGACACTGGACATGGGATCACATTGCGCTCCCATTTGGGGAGATGCATCGCCATTTCGCTCCCATAGAAAGAGATGTGACGATATCATGTGCAAGAACACACATTGATCACAATTCTCTTAGATTGTGGAGCATCTACCGATTTAAGCATTCAAAGTATGACCCCCTACTGTACTCATGCTCGACACCTCTCTCTGGTCTCATCCCTACTCGCAAAGCCTTTTGCACTGAATCGAATTGGGTTGGCTTTTCATTAAGTCTCCTTAAGGAATCCAGTCCACTCAACTATCAGTAACTCTTCCTCAGTTTGCTTATACTTCAACAAATCAAATCTTCCCCAAGTTTCTTTAAACCCAATTGACAAATGTTCTTCATTGACTGTAGTAATTTTACTAATCAAAGAACTGAAATAACAAGGTTTATCTAAGGTAAAATATACTTCTACTTCAAAATTTCTATTCATTTCAAATTCCATATTTCATCCAAATACAAAGATCAAGTGAAAAAGGAGGAGGGAAATGATGAATCTTACGAATCCAAATCAAAGATGCCTGGAGCTTTCAGAACGAGAAGGTGGCTTGCAGATCGGAGCGGGAGGACAGCGGGGCGGACTCGGAGAAGAACCAGAGCACGATGGCGCAGAGGGCGACGACGACGGGGATGACGTGGACCGCGTTCTCGGCGCACCTCATCCGCGCGGCTGTCTTCTTCCCGATGTCGGAGTTGGGGTGGCACGTCGGGAGCTCATCGCACTCCACCGACGATCGGCGCGGCGGAGGCGGGCGTCGTTCGTTCGGTGATCTCCTAGCGGCCGGCGATCGGAGCATGCTTGCGACCGAGGGAAGGGGAAGAATGGAAGATCTCGAAGATTTTTTTTTTCATTTTTCATTTTATTTTTTCCAAGTATTTAATAGGTATCTTCTTAAATATTTAACTATTTTTTATTCTTAATTAGATTTATTTTTATTATTTATACTTTATTTAGTTATTTTTAAGTAGATGAGAAAATATACATAAAGTAGCCGCATACAAAGTGGTCGCACCGTAAATTAGATGCATAAACAATTTATTAAATTACATCGTAGTCTTGGAATCTTTTCTCTCTCATCCCCGCACACACTCTCTCTCTTCTGTAATTCTTCCTTCCGTCGTTCCAAATCCACCAACGCTATTCCGATCGATTGCTGCCTCTCCTTCTTCCTCCCTCTGATCTTCTGTTGTTTCCCTAATTTCTGCTTCCGATTTCGATCTTTGCTTCGCCTTTTTGGATCAGGCGAGAGTTGGAATCCACGGGGCATTGAGTCTGCTCCATTACCGGATCGACTAAACTCGTTGACATCACGCGTCCGCCGCCTTGGCAGAGGCGGCGGTGGAGAAGCAAAGGAAATCAGCTCGATGGCGGAGGGGGAAGACCAGAAGCAGCAGCAGGATTGCGATCCCGTGAAGAAGGCTGGGCCGGTCTCGATGGACCATGTCCTCCTCGCGCTGCACGAGACCCGGGAGGAGAGGGAAGTCCGGATCCGGAGCCTCTTCAACTTCTTCGACTCCGCCGGCCTCGGCTACCTCGACTACGCCGAGATCGAGTCTGGTCTCTCCGCCCTTCGCATCCCCGCCGAGTACAAGTACGCCAGGGATCTCCTCAAGGTGTGCGACGCCAACCGCGATGGCCGCGTCGATTACCACGAGTTCCGGCGCTACATGGACGGCAAGGAGCTCGAGCTGTACCGCATCTTCCAGGCTATCGATGTCGAGCATAACGGTTGCATCTTGCCGGAGGAGCTCTGGGACGCACTCATCAAGGCAGGTAAAATTGAATTCTCTCAGTTTGTCGTTATCCTTCTCAAGAGCTCATATGGGATGATAATCAAATAGGTACCAAATTTGGGTCATTTGATGATCATACTTCATAATCTTTAAGATACTTGTGTTGCAGGTTGGGTTCATCATCACTTTGTGATACATTTTCTATATATTTGCCTTTTCTTCTCTTCATTCTTGAATTATGGGAAACATTTTAAGGCTATGATTTCTTGGAGAGGAAAAGAATCCAAGGAGAGGAAGGTGGATGAGGGATTGGAAGGGAGAGGAAAAAGGATTTTAAAACTTAATTACTTGAGTCTTGAGACCAAAATTAGATGAGAGGAAGGAAACTTTACTTTCTCTCCCTTTTTCTGATTACTTGATTGCTCCTTCTCATGTTATCTAACTAGCAATATTGCATTCCCAACTTCCTCATTCTAATCGAAGAAATTGTTCATCATCACCATTTCTCCTATTACTAACCACAACAAATAGGATGTTTGAGTGCTTCCACCAGTATAGAACAATATCTTCATAGGCCATAATACACCAAGATATAGAACAATACTACCAGTCAATATCTTCTTGAAATGCTAGAAATAACTAGAATCGCTATTTAATACTATTAAGTGTTTAAATAACAAATATTTGAAACACAATTCCAATCTTAATTACTGCATCATCTTGAACAATGATTGCCTATTCTCAGTTGGTATAGCATGAAACTCATAAATTTATCTCTGTTCTGGCTTAGATAATAGTATGCGGGAGGTAATCTTGTTTCAGAGACTCCAATATATGTTAACTTTTCATGCAACCCAATTTATCTTCCCTTTCGATAATCTCATGATAATGTGCAAATGCAGATGCATAATTACTAGTTCTGTCCCTTGAAGTCATTGATCTTTTTGCTAAGACTCAACAACTTGATACCACGGTTTTGTTCTTTTTTAAATTTTCCAATCTAGATTCTTTCAACCCCTCCGCATATAGTCATCAAAGAAAACATCTACCTGATCATCATCATAAATTGGTGCATCATTCTGATCATTGTCATCCTCTATAGAATAGGGTCGGCCATGCTCTTGCATTTCCACCATCCTTTCTTAAGCTGTCCTAGAACAATCACTAGTTGTTCTATTTGAGAAAATAATATTCCCAATGCATCGAAGTTGTTTATTGGTGTGTGTTTTTTACTTCAACATACTTGGTTTAGCATAATATAGTTAAAATGGAAACAATTATTATAACAACTATACAAATGTTGAGCTTGTGCATAAGTTCAAACCTTTATCAAAGTGTCCCAACCTCCTGCAATGACAATATTTCATTGCACATTGCAAAGGTTAATGCAACATAAATGTTCTGTCCACTTAATGACATCTCCTTTTGCATCACATGCTGCATAAAACAGAATAAACATATCTTATCGACTAAACTATGTATATGACTATGTGGAACTGTAAAGAATAAGAAAAGTGTAAACATCCTTGAGATAAAGTAATATTCCTCGAAGAAACATGTCTCACAATGCAATCTGTTGATATACTATAAAATAAAACAGAAAAAGGAAAAACAGAAGATTGGAACTTACAATCCAGTCTGTTGATAATACATCCATGTTTCTTCTAAAATATATTCTACATTATGCGTTTGCTTTTTGTAGGAATTGAGATCGACGACGAGGAACTTGCTCGTTTTGTGGAGCACGTCGATAAGGACAACAATGGCATTATAACTTTCGAGGAATGGAGAGACTTTCTTCTACTTTACCCTCATGAAGCAACAATTGAGAACATTTATCAGTACTGGGAGAGAGTGTGCCTTGTGGATATAGGTGAACAGGCAGCCATTCCTGAAGGAATAAGCAAGCATGGAAGCGCGAGCAAATACTTGATCGCAGGCGCCGTAGCTGGTGCAACTTCTCGCACAGCCACTGCTCCACTCGATCGTCTAAAAGTGGCTTTGCAAGTGCAGACAACCGAAGCCCGAATAATGCCGGCTATAAAGAACATATGGCGAGAGGGTTCCTTGAGCTTCTTCAGAGGCAATGGCTTGAACGTGGTAAAGGTTGCACCTGAAAGCGCCATAAAGTTCTACACATTTGAACTGCTCAAAGATATCATTGTCAAAGCCAAAGGAGAAGAGAAGAGTGATATTGGTGCAGCCGACCGTCTAGTCGCCGGCGGTTTAGCCGGCGCAGTTGCACAAACCGCTATCTACCCCATGGATCTTGTTAAAACACGACTGCAAACTTATTCCGGCGAAGGCAGAGTTCCAAATCTCGCCAACCTGACAAAAGACATCTGGGTTCATGAAGGGCCTCGAGCTTTTTACAGAGGGATCATACCTTCACTTCTCGGCATCATCCCTTATGCAGGTATCGATCTCGCTGCATACGAGACCTTGAAGGAGATGTCCAGAGCGTACGTACTCAAGGACAGCGGTGAGCTCGATCAAATTCTCATTTTGTTTCCCTCCTGAATTCGTCTCCCATGCAATCTAAACTAAACCTTGAATGCTTATGAAAAATGCAGAACCTGGCGCTCTTGTGCAACTGGGCTGTGGAACCATTTCCGGAGCTCTTGGAGCAACCTGCGTTTACCCTCTGCAAGTTATTAGAACGAGGTAGTTGTCGCATTGCTGAATGCTCCTCTCACTCCATTCCAATTCTCTGCGCAACGACGGTGATATCGACTATCTGTTGCAGAATGCAGGCCCAGCGAGCCAATGCATCGACCGCGTACAAGGGGATGTCCGGCGTGTTCCGGGAAACCCTTCGACTCGAAGGGGTTTTAGGGTTCTACAAGGGGATTCTGCCCAACCTTCTCAAAGTTGTGCCATCTGCTAGTATAACTTATCTAGTCTATGAGACTATGAAGAAGAGTCTTTCTCTGGAGTAGATGAAGAAGAAGAAGAAGAAGAGAAGATTGCAGATTGCAGCGTTGAAACGATTGTTTCAATGAAATTACAATGATTGATTTTTAATCTCAAATAATAGTTGTAGCGATAATATTTTCATTAAGTTATTGGTGCTTTGCTTTTCTTCGGCTCGAGGCATCGCGGCGTCCGCGATTCGGAGGGCGGAGGAGGACAAGAATCTCGTCCGTGGCATGCCCCAAGTCAAAGCAATCAACCCTTCTTCCTCGCGCTCCTGTTCGCCATGGAATCCTGCTCCTCCCAAACGCCCTCGATCCTCATCTGCCCAACTTCCGCCTCCGCCTCCGCCTCCGCCTCCGAAGAAGGAGAAGAAGAAGATGCCTGCTGCACCTCGGTTGTCGCTCCTTGTCTACTGCTTCGTCTTCCTCGCCGTCACTCCTCAAGGTACGATTTGAACGCTTCCCCCTTCTACTACCTAACAGTGATTGAGGAAGGATTGGGCGCAAAATCTTATCTTGATCTCTGATACTTCGTTCTGCATGGACCTTTCTTATGCTTAGGAAATTTCTTGCCCTACTATTTGTTTTGTGCAACAGATCTGCTAAGGTTGTTTGCTTATTTCTGAAATTAGAACTTTAACAAAATATGGTCGAAATAAGAAAAAAATCCACCTAGAACAATAATTTCAATTCCCATTAAGAAGGTCAGATTTATTATTAATTAACTGATCAAAATGACACTTTGATCCAATTGTTCTAGGTTGATGGGTTCCAAAGTCATCCTGTTCTTTCTAATGAAAAGAAAGAAGACAAAAAAATTCACTTGTGATTTTTCAGTAGCCTGTCGATGCAATTTCAAATGATTCGAAAATAGTCCATTATAATTTATGTTTGGTGAAGCATACTATATTACCAATCATCTTTGTTGAGATATTTTATTTTATTTTTAGTTATTTATTTGATACCTAATTGTAATTCTTTTGAAACAAACTGGAAGTTTGAAACCTTCCTGGTAGAGATATAATAGCAATAGAATGTATATACTTCATGGCTCAATTGAAGGAATCTGTTCTGTTGTTACAAAGGCCCGGTGAAAATTCAAGCATTTACCGGAACTTATGGCATAAACTATGGAAGAATTGCGGATAATCTCCCTCCACCTGAAAGTGTTGTGACCCTCCTAAAAGCTGCAAGAATAAAGAATGTGAGAATCTACGATGCTGATCACAGCGTGCTCAATGCATTTAAAGGGTCTGGGCTCGAGTTAATCGTAGCAATTCCCAACGAGTATCTGAAAGATATTGCTGTATATGAAGACCATGCTCTGAGTTGGGTCAAGGAAAATGTCGAGGCATTTCTACCTGATACACACATTAAAGGGATTGCAGTTGGGAATGAAGTTTTAGCAGGCGCAGATCAGGAGCTGGAAGAAGTTCTCTTTGGTGCCATAAAAAATGTGTACAATGCCCTCAAGATGCTTCGATTAGAGAAGAAAATTGAAGTGTCAACGCCGCATTCAGCAGCCGTGTTTGCTAATTCCTTTCCTCCTTCGTATTGTACATTCAAAGAAGATGTTCTGGTTTACATGAAGCCCATTCTGGAGTTCTCTTCGCAGATTAATAGCCCCTTCTATATCAATGCATATCCATTCTTGGCTTACAAAAGTGATCCTGAGCATATCGATATGAAGTATGCTCTTTTCCAGCCGAATTCCGGAGTGCATGATGCGAAGACCGGTCTGCACTATGATAACATGTTTGATGCTCAAGTAGATGCGGCGTATGCTGCTCTGGAAGCTGCAGGGTATCCTAAAATGGAGGTCCGGGTAGCAGAGACCGGTTGGGCTTCTGCTGGCGATGAGAATGAAGCTGGAGCCACTGTCGAGAATGCAAGGACTTACAACAACAATTTGCGCAAAAGGCTTCTCAAGAAAAAAGGGACTCCACTCAGGCCAAAGATGGCGGTCAAGGCTTATGTGTTTGCACTTTTCAATGAGGATTTAAAGCCCGGGCCAAGCTCTGAGAAGCATTATGGTCTATTCAACGCGGATGGAAGCATCGCATACAACATTGGCTTTACTGGTCTGAGGCCTTCAAGCGCGTCTTCACATCACTTATCCTTGAAGGTACAGATTTTCTGTCTCTTGTTTCGTCGGTATAGTTCATAAAAGAACTTTTCTATCGCGCAAACTTCCAATCCTGTCCACCTTGTGACATCTTAAACATACTGTTTATTTAATTTTGCTAATACATCTGCATCGAGGAATTTAGGTACCAACCTTAATTTTCTCACTTGAACTATAATCATTCGGAGGGATGAACTCATTTTTGTAGTACAATTCATCTCGCATGAAGACAAAGCGAGAAGATTGTGAATTGTTACTGATAACAAGATTTCTCATTAGTTGCACATTTGTAATTACTAACTAATAGCAAGATCATGATTTCCTACTTTGTGAAAAATGACAGGATCTCCGAAGACAGAGTTGGTCGGCACCATACTTCATTGTTATCACTTGCTCACTTGCACTCGCTCTGGCTTTCACAATTTAACTTAAAAAGACGTATCTTTGTTGAAGATGAATGCGAGATGATATCTGCAGTTGAGAACAAGGAGGAATCGATGACCAAGTTGATCACTTCATGTACTTGAGTCATCGCGACTTCTGAACTAGGATTTGTATGTATGATACTCATTTAGTTGTGGATTATAATGTATCTTATGAATGATAAGGGTTTAAGATCTTGGATTCTAAAGGAAGAGGATTGGGCAGCTCGGCTTGCTCATGGGGTGGGTGTGCTCTTATCAATTTCTAGTGTAAGTGGTATATTTCGGATACAATTTATAGGAAGTTTTCGTCGTCAAAATCCCAAAGTAGTTTAATTTTATATAATGTTGAACGAGATTAGGACATAGTAAGGGATTGAGTAAGGGATTGAGTGTAGAAGGTTTTATATAGTTACTCCACTCATAAGGGTTTTATTGTTATTGTATGAGATTTTAGAGGAAGAAAATTAGACAAAAAATTAAAAGGACACTTCTAATAATTATAAGAATAGTCAAAAGGATATTTATTTTATTTTATTTTTTAAAAAAACTCAAAATAACGCTCTATCATATTTTTCATCTCCAAAATTTATTGCAGAAGATAGTCTTGTTGTTACAATGTGTAAAATATCGATTCAAGAGTATTTTTATATGAAAAAAAATTCTTTATCAAAATTCTTTTAATTTAATAAAAATCACTTCAATTGATTCAAAATAATTATAATATCATTATTAAAATATTATGATAACTAATTAATAGTTGTTACAATATATTATGATAATTTTAATTAAATTTAAATATTTTTATTATAAGTGGATAAATATAAAACTATTTTATGTATATAGTTTTTGACTGAGTTAAATTTTTTTTTCTTTTCATTATGACAGCTATGGACTAGTTGCTATCACGGCAGCTCTGAAATAGCTGCTACAATGATATTGAAATAAATATGACCGTAAATAAGTAAGTTAAACTAAATTTTATAGTATTTAAATTTAATTGATAAGATAATTAAATTAAATCGAGTCTAAATATATTATTAAATAATTTAATTTGGTTTGATTTTTATTTATGAATTTAAATTTAGTTCAAATTAGATTTGAACTTAATTCATTCAAATGTCATCGTGTTCTTACTTAAATTTATTTGATTATTTAAAATTTTATATTTTAAATTTAATTGATTGATTATTAAATTTAATAATATAAATTTATTTATTTATTTGATTATTAAATTTAATAATAATAATAATATAAATTCATTTATATATATAGTGACAAAACGTTCATTTTTAACGCTCTCATTAATTCGTCTCAACATCATAATAATATATATATAAGATATTTTTGCGCCTTATAATTTATTATACAATGCACTGATTAGCATGTGCTCCATCGTCTCTCCATGTTCTAGGGTTTGACTGTCTCCCCCCTCTCCTATTATTTGACTTATTTAAAGGATTAAATTCAAAATGTAGCAATTATTGTTGACTTATTGTTTGAATGGCAGACGCTCGAGAAGAATTGTTTGGTTGAATTGAATAGATAATTATACATATATATAATTTATGATTGAATTATTTAATACATAAAGTAGTCAAATGTTTATTATTTCTAGTTAGTACTTCCATTTTAATTTTAAAAAGGAAGTTTAATGGCAAGGAAAAAGGGACATTTAAAAAAACACTTTAATTTCTAAGATAGAAGATTTCTCATCTGAAATCATCTTGAGTTTTATCTTTTTTTATTCAAAATTTTTACTCTCTCATAAACCCTAATAATTTATTTAAGAGGACGAGACAAATTATACGTGAGTTAAGATCTTATCCATTGTTTACTAAAATTACTCACAAGATGTATTGGCAATCGATCTACAAAGGGCAAGATGAAATTTTTTAATTTTTTTGCCATCCTTTTATTATTTTTCATTATTTGTCCTTGGAAGTAAAGTCCGCCTAAATCTCATTAGACTTTTTTTTAATAATCTAGATATTCAATTATTATAATTTGATTAATCTCAAAAATGATTAATTTAATTTTATGAAAAATTTTATCGGTCATAAATCGAGAAGCGAAGATAAATCCTAACAAATGACCCAATGTCATAAAAAATTTAAACTTTTAAGATTTGAACTCTTATTGTCTAAAAAATTAATTTCATATTTTACTATCGCACTATTATCCCGGGAAAAACTTTTTCTAAAAATAGCAATGAATGAATGCATGAGATAAATGTTAAATGTAGTTAACTTAGGGGTATCTTGTTTTGTTTTTGTAAATTATGAGGGGTAAAACACAATTTTACGGGAAACATTGGTTAAAGAATAAAACATTAAGGCTGAAAATGAAATTTCTCATTAAATTATCTCAATTCTAATGGGTCAAATGAATTGAGATAGGGTCACAAAGATATTAAAAAAGAAATTCAAATCCGACCCGAATATAATTCAAAAATTCTAAATTCAAACCTAAACAAGCCAAATAACCTGATCGATCCAATTAAAAAAAAACTTTTTTTTATTATGTTTCTTATAATTCTATATTTTTATTTTAATATTTCATCATTATCATACTAAACTATTAATATATATAAAACATCTTAATTTTAAAATAAAATTAATTTAATCTTAAAACTCTTTAGACCCTAAATTCATATATATAAACTGAAGTCAATCCGAATTCAACCCAATCCTAACACAATCCAAAAAAATCCTAATCTAACTCGAACTCAATCCAAACCTGAAAAATCCAATATTTTTTGGATTAACTCGGATAAAATTGACAGATCGAATTTATTTTCGACACCTCTAATCCAACATTCGATTAATAATATTGATAGATTAAAAAAAAACAATTCAATGCACAAACTCCCGGACAAAATCGGATCAAGTTAAATTTATTTAATTGTACTCGGCCTCTCGTGAGTTTCAAGTCACACGATACTACCTATCTTACAAATTATAGCAAATTAATTAACACACCGCCGCCGTCTGCATCATCCCCGGCCGCCGGCCGGCGTACTTGGCCGAGAAGGACCTCCACAGGAAGTCCGGCTCCGCCGCCGTGAACCCATCGTCGAAATTTTGCGCGTAAGTGTAGGGATCATAGCACGGAGGCGCCGCCGCCGTCGACGCCGACATCATCAGGCCAATCCTCCTTCTCCCCTTCACCACCCTCCTCCAGAGCTCACGTAGTCTCGCTCCAGCGGTTCTTTTCCCACCATCGGCGGCCGGGCGGCAGCCCTCGATGAACGCTTCGGCCTCAAACCGGTCGGAGTCATCGTCGCCGCTCCTCCTCCGGCGCCAGGACTTGCTCCACGGCCAGCTGACGAGAGGGAGAGGAGAAGGGCGAGGGCAGGAGCTCCGCCTCATGAAGTCAGGGCTGCGGCCGCCCATGGCGCCGTATGCTTCCGCCCGTCGAACTGTGTGAACCTTCATTTATAGGCTCAAAATTATTTTATTTTATTTTTAATTTTATTTTTGAACACAGGAGAAAGATTTTTTTTTTTTTTCAAGATTGGATCGAGATCCAAAACATGTTCTTCGTTGAGATCGATCTACATTTTTTATTTTTTGCGATTTAAATTTGATTTTGATTTTTAGTCCAAATTAGATAAAGCGAAGTGGCAAAGAATGAATGTTGTTTTATTTAATTATTTAATAAATGAGTGGTTTAATTGATTATTTAAAAGAATAAAGTATATATTTTAATTTTAGATTAGAAAGTATTTTAATAATAAAATAAAAAATCTTGAAAGTATCTCGACCATATTTTGTCATAAACATTTGGTGACTAATATGATCAAAAACCCCCTATACACAAAAGCAACTAGACTGAACCAACACCTAGTTGATGAGCTGATCGGAGATGTTAACCCGATCAACCGAGCATATAAACCTTCATCCATAAAATAAAGACAAAATGATCATACTCATAGTGTCCAATCTTGTATCCAAACATATGATACACTCTTTATGATGTTATGAATCAAACATCTTTGTTCCCACGAGATGAACTGATGACTAATGTATGAAATATTATCATCATGAAATCTGAGGATCAAATACTAACTAGTAACCAGATTCATGTCCTCTCTCATGTATTGATCATTTTTCGGACTAGCTAGACTAATTCCTGTGATTTATCTCTTCTGTGTTGATCTTGAAATAGATTGACGGAAGCGCTGAAGACGAGCATTTCATCTTTTGCCATGATGAATCAAATATCTTTGATAATCCTAGAGATAGATGGTATTTTCCTTGGTTCGTCCGCCGGATAAATCCAAAACTCAGCTTATGCACGCTTTATGACTAAGTCTAATTCTACAGCTAATTAATATGATGATGTTTGAGTCAATAAATACCTGATGTGGATTTCGAAGGAGATCTGTGTTTTTGTCTGGTGGATATGCTCATGGAACTTTGAAGGCACCTGCACACTTGGTCAACGGCTTTGACTTCAGCAGTCAAACAAGCAGATGCATATGAAAACAAAGCAGTTAATTGATGACTTATTGAAGAAGAATCCACAAGGATGAGCAAAGAATTGTAAAATCAACTTATCGAAACAATAATTCGCAAATACAATCAGAAAGAGCATACGAAGGTGTGACTAAATTGTTTTTTTTTTTACATTGCTGAGGAGGATACGGCGCTATGGAGATCGGAGCGGTAATGGAGGAGAAGTTTATTGGATAATGCAGTGGCCTTTGTCACTGTCGTCTCCATACTCTTCGTCTGATGATTCGTCATCACTGCAGGATTGAAACAAGCAATGGAAACTCAGTTTCATTGAGAACAGATTTGCATCAACTTCACATGTTAATTTGTAGAAATGATAAGGAATTGATAACTATTTGGAATTAACAATGAATAACATAGAGATAGTTGTTCGATAGTTTGATTTATAGAATGGAATTGATACTTCATTTGAATTCAGGTAAATGATAAGTAATAGACCATGAAATATTGTATCCGCCTCATCCGGCTACCATGATCGTGCCTGGCTTGTCCTACCAACAAGACCGGTCCTATTTCTTGGAATAAATTTATGAAAATCCAAGAACAATGATTAGGGAATCATTAGTCCTTCCAAGTTTATTTTTGCAACCAAATGTACAAAAACATTCGACGATAATTCATAAAGAATACAATAGCTATTTTGTGTGCCAAATGCACCATGCAAGGAACAAGATAAGGCTCGAGAAAGAAAATGCTCATCAGCAATAAAGTTTGTATCAACCACGCTTACATTTAATTTCTAGCAGTTTCGAATCCAAAATGGAATAGAAGGAAATGAAAAATCAGTTTTCGCAAGTCACTTATGTTCCAAACCTCCAAGAACAGCGAATCATTTCATCACAAACTAAATCAGAACACAAATTGCTTTATCATCTTCCACTAAACAGCTTAAGCATATAAACCTTGTGGGTTCAATTTCAGTGTAGACATAGCAAGGCTCCTTAATTAGCTTCGTATGACGACAAAGTTTTCTAATTCTTTCAAATTTTCAGCACATAATTAGCATGAGTAATGCTTCACACCATGAAGAAGCTCACAAGTGACTGGTTTCATGCAGATCAAGTAGTATTTCTAGTCCTCTCCCTTAAATTCCCAAGCATAGTTCCCGAGGTACTCATGTCTTAAGCAGGCAAGAAAACCTCGTGATTTAGTTTTCATTATCTTGGCAAATGACAATTACTAGGTGATCAATATTATATTTAACTAGTTGATCGCGAATCCTAAAATTTCTAGCTTTCTGGATTATGGTAACATGCATTCTAATGTGGGATTGTGAATTACACATCAATAAAAATCTAAAATTTTACTAACACATACAAAGAGAAATGAAGGAAATATCAGCAGATAAAATGATAAGCACGTGAGATTAATCAGCTAAATCATTGTTTGAGAGATAAATCATTGTATCTGTCAGAAGGACATTCAGATAGCAGTATACCTGACAATGAACTCCTTAATTTCAATGAGCTCTGTTCCGCGAGTATCGGCCCACTGTACCTTCCTCCTTTTGGTAATAAACTCTGATGTGCTACTCGGAAAATTTCTTAAAGAATCATTTTTTACAACAGCTTGAGCAGATAAATCAGAGCTATCTATGAGCAGCGGCTTTTTAAGATTACTCTTAAGATATATTTCTTTTTCGTCCAGTTCAATTGTATCAGCAGCACCAACAGTATCCCGCGCTATATGGCTACTGGAAGAAAGGTTGCGAACGAGATCTCGTTTGGCAGGAGAAGTTCCATTTGCTCCTGCAGAGGTATGCTTGAAGCAGGCGAAGGAACATCCACAGGAAACTCGACCTTTTTTGGAAGCCAGCTGAAATTCAGATTAATCTCTTGTTTGAACAATCGGTATTGCTTCCAAGGGGAAACTCTCATCTGTTTTTCATTTTTTTTGCAGCCATGGATCAGAAGAAAAACCTTTGATGTGCCCGAAAGCCTTGGAGCTGCTGCTCATCTGAATAAGAGATAGCTCTTTGATAGCCTACGTAATCAGGATATAATACCTATTGAATAAGAAGCAGCTCTTCTCTACATTTCAAATAAGTTAATTGAAAATGAATCGTACAAAAATTTCTACCATGTCTTTTTCATATATTAGTTGCGCCTCAATCTTTCGATGCAGATAGCAACAATATAAGCACTCGGACTTGTTAAATATGCAGTTCTTGTTCTGTTTCCTTAATGTTAACTGAACAATGTAACTGTGAAGTGTGAACTTTTAAAAGATGAATGGTACATTACACAAAGGATGTTGAAATGTACCATAAGATGATAATAGAAGGTTGACGTTTGTAAAGCCGTGGTATCTTCCCTAATGTCATTTAGATCAATGGAGTAGGCAAAAATTAGGACCATAAATGAACCAAACGTTCATGAGAAAGCTTGGTGTTCGGCTTGACAAGAGTTTGTTTATGTTTGTTCAATACACATAAAATCAATTAAATGAACAAGCTTGAATAACTCGTTAAACTAAATGAACAAGCTTGAATACATATGCGTTCAGCTTGTTAATGTTCATGAACAATATTATGAATCATGTTCATCAATAAAAATCTCATCAACATGGTAAATAAAGAAAGAAGCTTTCAAAATGAACAAACATAATAAAAGCTTAATAACCAATCAAACAAGCTTAAAATTGTAAATTTTCAAACAATCAAACAAGCTTGAAATGAAAGTTTGATAACATCTAAACAAACCAAACTCAAGTTCGTAAAAACGAAACCTAGCCAAGCTTGAACAACCATTTTAATGGCTTGGTTCATTTTAGGTTGGTTCGGTTATCTTATCAAACAAGCTTGAACACCACAAAGTTCGGCTCGGCTCGTTTAATGATCATCCAATCTTCTAAAGTTAGATTTAGCAAAAGAATTTAATTGGATTGATACATCATGCAAAATCCTACAAAAAAAAATGCCAATGGATAATCTAAACACATGCACTTGCACAAAATGATAGAAGTTAGTTTCTTAGCATCATTCCCATACCGAAGAATCATTTCAGAAACTGTGTCCAATTCAACTAATTGACAGATAGCTTTTCTTTCTTGTTTTAAAAAAATGAAAATCATCTAACAATGGAAGAATCTGAGCTTAGATGACAGAACATGATCCAGGTTCTTGTTTAAATAAATAAATAAAAAATGCACCTCCGTGTATGAATTCCCATTCCTCCCATCTCGAGAAAAACATGAGCATCAACAATCATCTGACGGCTGATAAGGAAATCCTAAAACAGAGACGGAAACAAAGAAGCCAGCCAAAGAGGACATCAATCAATAGAGATCTAAATAATAAAAATCCCTAATTTTTCCGATCGATATTGGAGGGGCCGTGCGATCCCGAGAAACTTGACCCCGAATGCCTGGAGCTAAGGATTCTTACAACGAACCCTACTGCATTCCCATTCCTCGCTCCGACACAACAAATGATAAACAAACAAAAAAAAAAGATACTTTTTTACTTCTTTTTTTTTTTATAGCGAAACTGCGAAAGGGAAGGGGAGGGATCGAACAGAACGGAACCTGGAGGAAGAACTTAATAGGAAGAGGGAGACGAAGAAGCCGGCGATCCGGAGATCTCGGCGCCCGGAGCACGAGAGGCAAGCGGCGCCGCAAAGAGAAGATGGCGACGCGATCAACTTTCGGTCAACCCCGGCGTTTTTGGAGCCGTGACCGGGACCGCTTTATGATTCGTGCAATTCCTTATCGACGAAAACGAACGGCGATTGGTCGCGGCCGGACTGCTTAGTGGATGAAATCCTCCCTTTGATCTTCATCGGACGGCCGAGGGGCTCTAGGGGACGGACCGGACGGACAGACAAGATTAGCCATCAACCGTGGGACCCAGTTAGTTAATCTCGGGAGTGGCTACCAGGAGACACGAGATTGGGGACCAGCGACAGGCCACGTGTGCTTTTATAAAAGGGTTTTAATTATAGCTCGGGTGTAGGGAACTAAATAATTAAGGATAATCTTTTCTTACCATATTGAGAATAAAATTATCTATTGCTAAATTATTAGTTATTCAATTAAAATGAAAAATGAAAATGATACGCCTATATAGTCATAACTCAAATTCTAATTTACACAACCATTGAGAAAATCTCCTTGCATCAACAATGTAAGTTGTTGAAGAGGGGGCAATCTCATTGCATCATAAGAAAATCCCTCAACAACTAAATTCACAACATAAAACAATAATGAGATAAGTTTGTTTAGTCCTTATCGAACAAACGACTTACTTCGATTCCTAGTTGACCCATCTCAATTGTCGAAACCGAAATCCGGGATTGTTTGTCCATTTTCTATCTCAGCATCTGTTAAAATCAGAGCCTTCTGAAGCTTTCTATGGCAAAAGATCTCAACTTCAACCGTGAAAATGGCGGTCACGGGACGGTGATCCGAAAACTTCAGCTCAGCTCTTCTATAGTTTAGGAGTTTTACACCCTTTCCGAACCATAGAATGCGATCACACCTAAGCAAGAAAGAAACAATTGTGATTCACCAAAGTGTCATGAGCAAGTTTGTGTGAGGAAAGTGAATGAATAAAATGTAATGGGTAGTGAATTAGGAGTTCAAACACAAGCTTGACAATTAGGAGTATATTTGATTGAAATGCAATGTAATAAAAGTTTTGAATAAAAAGGCAATCTAAGTTCATACCATGCCGGATTTCTCCTCCCGCCCTTGTGGTCGTCCCTCACATAGCTCGTTGAGCCGAATTCATACTTGTAGGTTGGCGGAAAGTTCATAACACCCTCTGACCACCCGTCGAAAGCACCACCTTTCTTTAGCTCTCGAATCAGCTGCCAGAGAAATTATGAAATTCTTGTCAAAGATCTCTACTTTCACACAAATCTCCAAGGTAGGAAATAGTGTTTTTGATCAATTTAATATTACATTGATATTGAATGTTCTTGTTGTACTAACTACAAAAACTTCACCAAAAGAAGAAAGTTGCAACCTGGTCTCTCTCTAGCAACATACTCCAATTTTTGCTGGAAATGAGTTTATGTGTTTTTTCAAACGACAAATCGATGCGGTAGTTTAGATCTCCCAGCCAAAATATTCTTCTGTAAATATGAAGCCAAAGAAACAAGAAAGAATCAGAAATTAGGCAAATCATCAGATTGGCCGAAGTAAACTTGACCGACTATTTCTACGAAAAGATAGAACTGGCTGACACATTTTCTCGGCTAAAAACTGATTGTTTGACCTACATAAGTAATGCATTTGGTTTATCATCATAAAAGAAGTTACTGTCAGTCCTCATACAAATGCTAACCTACTGAATTAGCCTTTAACACTTTTAAACTCACTCATGATCATGGATTCTTTGAGGCACTCCTGCTTGAGCAATCGAATTACTAAATTGCGTTTTACGGTGGATTTCTTGCACGTCTGCATTCCTATGAAGTTCATCCCCCCTTTTTTCGCCCGAAGAGAGGTGGCAACATGTGAAGCAAAATAAGGTTTGGTATATAGACATGCTGATTGATACTGAACCCTGAAGCAAGTTTGAAGTTACCAAATAAGTAGAATGCCAAATAATAGGAACTTTATTGCTAAGAATTCAAGTACAACTTACTTTGTTTCCGATATAACCCATGACACCTACACCGACCGGAGATACCTTCAGGTTCTGAATGTACTTCTTCAAGTCACGGCGAACCCATATCGAAAGGTATATCCCAACCATTTGTTTGCTGATTATCCTTACAAAGGCCAATCTCTTCTTTCTACATGGCACCATATTCAGATCAAGTTCAGCAGCCAAAGCTCTTCCTGATGAATCTTTGACAACACTACCGATCGGCCGGAAAGCATTGTATTTTCGGAAAGACTTGCTTGCCTTGAATGAACTTGAATTAGTTAAAGTGTGTTTAGGTAGCAAGTCTAGTGGTTGTTCTGGCCAAGCTAATCCAATCCTCTCTGCTGTGCTAAGTGTCCTAAGTAGCTTCTTTTCCTGAATCAATGACATAACCGAATCGGCATCAAAATCAACATGAGTGAAATGATTCAACCTATGAAACTTCTTTATGCCAGATGGCCTAGTGGATTCATCATGATCGAAATTAGAATCTAGAGTATTCGTTGAATCACTGAAACTAGTGGTATTCTCTTCATTGTCGCGATAATCCTCCTCTTCGTCTATGTCACTGTTAGTCTCATCAGACAATAGTCCATCCACAATGAAGGTAGCATCTTCAGATGGTTTAAATCTAGATGGAGAGGGAGGATCACTGTGACATTTATACTTTGGTTTCGCGGTCTGAATACTGTTCAGCGTTGTACGAATGAGATGTTCCCATGTTGCAACCGGCGTACTGTCCTCAGCACCGAAGATGTTGCCGGCATTCAAGGGAACAATCTCTTGGATACTGCGAAACAAGAAAGCTCACATGAACATCATGGAATTTATGCTTGAGATGAAGAAATGTTCAGACCGAGAAATCGACAAAGTGGTAGATTAAGGGGCTGATTACCCAAATGCATAGATATCAGCAGGCTCCTCCATGTCAATCCACTTTGCTACATCAAGATCATCAGGTGGAGCTCGTCCACCAACATTCCAAGTTCCTGTGCAGATTCTAAGGATCCAAAACATGAAAAGTTTCTAAGTTCTAAGTGTTGCAAGAATATGAACAATGATAATTTAGTGCTTTTAAAAGCACTTTTAGCCGAAAAAACAGGTGAAACATGCCTGAGTTCCTTGGTATCGATATATTGTGCCCGAAGAGTCTCTGAATTCCTTCTTCTCAACTTGTACGGGAGGCTTTCTAGCTCATCATCGGCAGTAGAAGTTAGATAACATAAATCTTAATTTGTTAAGGAAAGAATCTCGAGTGTCGAACTGGAAGAACCATCACTTACCATTTGTCTTCTCCAATCCTCTTACCTTCCTCTCGCCGTCACCCTCGCAACCAGAATTCTCTGCCAGAAAAAGAACCACCTTTTACTATGAACAAACTAGTCTTCAAAACAAGAAGAAGAAGAAGAAGAAGAAGAAGAGACTCATCATAATCTTGTGACCTTCCTCATCGTCTTCGCCTTCATCGGCGCTGAACTCCGAGTTGTCGCCTCTGATGTTCAGCCATTTCTTGAGCACCATCTTAGGCCAGAAAACCTGCAACGGCTCCAAATAAGCCAAAAGCCCAAAGGGAAGTCACAAAACCAACCAAACAGAAGGAAGTCGAGAGGCAGGGAGACAGATAGGAAACCTGCCCGGGCTTTCTCAGAGCCTGACTCATCTCTTTTCAGCTGCAACAAGCTTCACTGTGCAGTCCTTGTTATTCTTCCTTTCAGTGACCAATTGTTGCCAGAGAACTGAGAGCGAAGCAGCCACTTTATGAAGGAGCCAAATCCATGACTTTTTTTTTCCCCTGTTCATGGTGACCGGAAGTGTCGAAACCCTCGCTCCTAGCGCTCAGTCAGTTCGTCCCAAGATCAAGAGGTAAATCACGAAGATTAATCTAGTTAATCCGAACAGTGATCAGTACATGGGAGAGGACAGGAACCTGACTACTAACCAGGATTTGATTCTTAAATTTCATGATGATAACAATCCATGTATTAACTATCAATCCATTCAGTTGAGACTTTTTCCCCCTTTCATAAATGTCCATCTCAATGCCAACAAAGAATTCATTTTGAGTATTAGTTGTAGGGATCGTATTCGAGATTGATTATGATGCTGAGCTATTTCCCTATTTGTATACAAGAGCAGAAGAGTTTCAGTGAAATCTGCAAGAAGCGAGTCAATTGTTTATAACTGAGCAGACGACAGAAACTTGCATCACGGTGATAAAAAGTGAAACGTTCGTTCTAATACTTTCGTCAGTTCATTTCAAAATCAACATAAAAAAAATAAATTATAAAAATTAATCTAACTAATCTAAATAATGAGAAGATAGAAAATAAAAACTTACACCAGCTTCTTCCATGCTGTTGATTTTTGAGAAAGATTTCATTTTGCCTCCCCTACTTTATTTATTTTTATTTTACTGTTTATAAGTTAAAATAAAAACTAAGTTCAAATGGTAAAATTATGTGATTGCTTTTATCTAACGCAATAGTGGAATAAGACAACATTAATCACATTCATTGTGTCATTAATTATGTCCTTATTTTGGAATTTTGAGTAGTAAAATATATCAAGGTGTTTTTTAAAAAAAAGATAACTTCATAAATTCGTATTAATCTAATTGGTGAGACTATCAATATATTAATTGCATTAGAAAATTATTTTTACTTTTGACTTTTTATTAATAATTAAAATGGATAAGACAAGTAAGGTATTTTTAAAATGTATCCTTTTTCGTAAAGTACAAATTATGATTATGACGTGTCATTAAAAAAACTATTAGTATTTTTAAACTATATAAAAAATAGATACTTCAATAATATAAGAAAACCAATTTCAGAGTAATTGTCTTACTTTTTTTTTATTTAGAAGAAGATCATCAAAGTAATTTAAAAATATTTTAATGGCAATAAGTGCCATTAATTATACCTTTATTTCTTAATTTTAAACAGTAGTTTTAAAGTGTTTTTAAAACATCACATGGTGACCTTTTCAATTAGTCAATTATCAAAATATTTTGTCACTTTTTATGATTAAAAAATAACAATCTCTTTAGTTTTTTATATTTTAACAATCAATTAATAATTACTATAATATTTTAAAAATGAATTTGACTATGTTGAAATAATTTTAATCAAATTTAAATAATTTTTATAAATTATAAAAAAATAAAATGATATAAAACATTTATATATATATTTTTAATAAGTTTAACTAATTTATTTTTATACGTATAGTATTGAAATAATAATACGTTCAATCTATAAAATAAATACGATGGAATGTAATTTTTATTTTAATATAAGGTGAAACGCTCGTTCCAGACTAACACGGAGGAGGTAAATCACAGGGGCTAGTCTAACCAATCCGAACAGTAACCAGTGCATAAGGGGGGCAGGAAACTGACTATCAACCAGGATTTAATCACTATATTTCATTATGATAATATCTCATGCACTAATCAATAGTTCATCTCGTGATTATGAGTATATGTTGAAATGACTATTTGTATATTATTAATTAAATATATATGATGATGATTAATGATAAAATTATATTATCTTAATAAATATATGTAATTATATAAGATAAAATATGTAGATTATTTTTTGAATATTCATTTTGATTTTTATCAACTTAAGAAGGATGCTTACCAAAGCTTGCGAATGTCGATCGTCATTGTCGACGTCAGAGATTCCTCAATTAATTATCTACCATCCCAAGCTTGTTGTCACATTCATCAATGTGACACCTCAAAGTTTGATGCTTCTTCGAATCCTTAACGGTAGTTGATCCATCCGTCGCAACAGCGAGAAATTTCGTCTAACAACACGTGCCAAAGGTGAAGTAATTAATGAAATATTTTATATTCATTAAAAAATGATTAATTTTTTTATATAAATCATCTGCACCGACCGTAGAAGTTATTGTAGTTGATTTTTTTTTTATAAAAAAAATGATTATGTCAAATATCTTTTATAATTTATTTTAAAATTATATATAAAAAATAAATTATAAAATTAATTTACAATGAATCGCTCTTTATCTATGATTAAAGGGTGAGAATATTGTAGTTAATTTTCTTGAATCATGTGAAGATGGTTCATGTCCTTTTACTTATGTATTAGTCATTATTTGAATTGATTAGATTAGTTTTCATGATTTATCTTTTCCGTATTAATTTTGAGATGAATTGATGAGACGTTAAAAGTGAGCATTTCACTTTTTACCATAATGATTATTTGTATTTACAGACAAATAAATACTGTCACATCACTGATTTAGTCAACACGGTCCCAAGCAACGTGTTTCTTACGATAACAACAAATAAAAAGAAGATTAAAAAAAACCTAAATAAAATTAACTAGTTATCACAAAACATTGAATATTACTACTGATGCAAGGATCTGAATCACTCGTGATAAGTTAGTTTTTTCGTAACTATACAATTCTTAACTAGTGTCGGCAATCAGAAATACACATGTCAATCTGCTAGTTGATTGTAGTGTCCAATGATGATGTATTGGTAGTCTGGGACAATGGTGGTATAGTAATTAGGTTTTTTAAGTAATTAATTAGATATTTAAGAATTTAATTTTAATTATGATCACCATTTTAAACAAGGATGACCCTACAAAGGGCAGGACAGGGGAATAATACATGGTAAAGAGGGGAATTACAGTCAAAAAATGACTAGGAGAGGTGGGCACAACATAGTTAGGACCTTGATTTACCAGGATTGATTTGGAGTCAGAGTTGGATTAAATTAGAATTGAATCAATATGTTGATTCGAATATAAATATCGAAAGTAAGTTTTTAAAGATTTATTAATTTAGCAGAATATTAGAAATAGATATTCAAAACTCGTAATTTTAAAGATAAGAACAAAAGAAAATATTCGTGATGATCAAAACTGTCCAATATCAACTAAATAAATATTTTAAATAATCTCAAAATCTTAACGATGCAAAAGACAAAAATAATCCTAATTCAATAACAAAAATTATTCAAAAATTTCGAAAAAACTTTAAACGATAATTTTTAGACCTATCACTTAGCGACTATGGGTTACAATCGTAATAAATATAGATCTTTGAACGAATTTTGATTTAATATATTATGTTACCTGTGGTTTAATCCAGTTAAAAATTATGACTTCTCAAAGTGTAGAATCATAGGATCATAGAATTGTACTGATCCCACCAATCTTGTACGATCTCAACGATTCTGCTCCGATCTCACTACAAAACCCGATCCTAATGAATTCCGGATCGATTTAATACTTCCGAATAGTACGATCCTATGATCCGAATCGTGATTTTGTAAATTACGGACACAATATTCAACATCCAAGAACTAATGCACTGGAGAAAAAGGTGCAAAAAAAAAAAGATCCAGTTTTTTTTTAAAAAAAAAAACTCTCTTAATTCATATGGTTACAAAATAAAGACGAATCATAGGGGACTTGATGTCGGACCGTTGGATTGGAAGTAGTTTCTGGGTTGTTTTTGTGGGGTTCTTCTGTTGTTTACTATTTGGTGGTTTTAAGTCAAAAGATTAAGTTCTGTGTAAGCTGATGCAGCTTCAAGCTCAAATCTGGTGGAAAGCTTTAGAAGATTGCGGGTGAGGACTTGTCACAACAAGTTCATTAGCTAAGTGAAACAATTACTTTCACAAGGTGGTACATCTTACAGTTACAAATAGAAAGTGATACCCCATAACCTGCAACTTCAAGATCCAATAAACCGTTAGGTTTTCAAAGTATGATTCTCTATAAATGCATATTTAACAGTGGTATGAAGAGGAGAAATCTCTGATAACCTATCTAATCCTAACCCTAACCCTAACTTTTCTTTTTTCTTCTAAATTTCTACTTATTCTATTCTTTCTATAACACCATGATGACTTAAACATTGAAGGAGTGCTGCAGGAGCATCCAACAGCATGACCAATTTATGTTTTTCGATATGATTATATTTTCCTTTGAACTGTGACGAGAAAAAAAGAAGGCTACTAGCCTCATTTGTAAGCCTTGAAGAAGGATGATCGAGACTACCGACAAGGAAGATGACCAATCCGTAACCTCTTGATACAATTGTGCTTTATTCGAAGTTCGGACAAGACAGAATCAGTTTTCTATTAGCCGCCAAAACTCTAGATTTGGTCCATTAACTTCTTTTTTTATTTGTTTTAAATTTTTAGGATTAGTTTTTTTTTCTAAAAGTTAGTTGTGATTTTATCTCCTGTTTTTTCGAATTAGTTTTCTTTTCTAAAAATTAGTTCTTTGCAACCTCTATTCAAATGTTGTACTCAAAGATTTCTCCCCTACGCCAGTTGGTATCAGAGTCTTAGATTCATAGATGATCGTCGTTGTTGTGGTCGTTAAAGATAGATTCCGGCTGAGGAAGTCTCGCACTAGGATCGAAGCATACCATACGAGCTCATCGAAGATCTATAGAGACAAGTCACAGAGTTATTTCAGCATCTAACGGCACAAGATCTTGAAGAACGTGAGATATGTGATTGATGTCATGATAGACAGGTTCTAGCTGAGGAGGCCTCACACTGTGATCGTAGTGTCTGAGATTTTAAAGGTCATAAGTTCTTTTATTTTAATTTGGATAAAAAAAATTTTGAGAAAGATATGGATGACAAGATCGAAATAGTCAGTAATCCAATTTACGATGAAGATAAAACCGAGTCAACAAGCGAGCTAATATATTATGAGGTACTTTATGGTGATGACTATGAGATTTTAGTCATTCGTGAGATTCCA